>WURS02435687.1:0-15394 GCA_011762765.2 Rhinocypha anisoptera | reverse complement strand
ATTTTAATTCAATTTCTTTTATCACCAACATGTGACCCCGGTCACTCCAATCCGTCATTTTCTTCTCATAAACGCCACTAAACTCCTTTCATGCCCATATACAACAAGTCATTCATGGTAACATAGGAAATGAAATGAATTTATTGAGATTCAATGATTATTTCCTAATTTTAAACGAAAACCTTGTTTTAATATATCTTACCATCAGTAAACCTGTATGGTTTACTGGATGTAAATGAGTCAAAATGACAGAGCAGAGAAAACTGCAAGAAGAAATCTGAAGAAGACAATGATAGCTATTAGCAGAAACATCCATTAGGGTTGCAAAAACACTTCATTGTCCCCACAGGTAAGGAAGTTTGTCATGTGTGACAATACATACATTGATAATTTAGAAGGGAAAGAACTCCTGTTTGGACTTTTCATACTGCATTTGTAGTTGTTGTCATGTACGTTTGTAGTGAGCAGTCTTACATTGTCCCACATGATGTGGATGAAATTCTGTTACATATTTTGTTTTGCATGCAAGTGTCTTCATACTGTGTATAATATAACATTTGCATTTGGGAGTGCATATGAATGTTTGATGATGGCTCACCCGCTGCCACACACCCTTGCGGTGGCTTGCAGGGTAATATGTAGAAGTAGTAGTAGAAGCATTAAAAAAAATGAGATGTTAGTGAGTATGCTATAAGTTAGAATATTGTTAAGTCAGGGCAGAGAGAAGAAAATGGTAATTTTGGATGGGGCGGAGGGAAATAGAAATTACACAGAACTTAAGGAGGATTATTATGTATTAACCTAATGGCTGTTTGGAAATTTTAATCCTCAGAATGACATATGAACTCACGTTCCAGTAAGCAGCTCATGCATTAGTATACCCAGTGACCAATAATCTACTGCTCTGTCATGGCCTTTGTTGAGAATAACCTCTGGAGCCACATATTCTGGAGTGCCACAGAATGTCCAGGTTTTGCTGCTGACGCCAAGACGTTTGGAGAACCCAAAGTCCACCTGTGAAAATGCAAATTTTGTGAGCATAAAATTTTAGTGGGTTAACCAAATAAAAAACTTTTCCAAGGAAATAGAAGTCCTGAAAAAAATCTCATTCTTAGCTTTGTCATAGCACATATAAGTTGTTGTAATTATATCTTTTTTTGGGATATTTAATGACAATTTTAAAGTCATTTTTAGATAACTAATATCAAAGTTTATGATGCACACTTATTTTTGGTAGCAAAATTACATTATTAATAAATGCACACTTAAAAGTGAAACATTAAACAAAAATGACTGAATTTCTATGTAATATGAAAATTCTGATAAAAAGCATAATGAAAATATGAGCTGAAAATATTTTTTACTTTGAGTTTCTAATATTTGTGAAGTGACGATGCAGATGAGAAAAATATGTAAACAAAACTAACCAGTTTGACATAGCCTTTTGCATCAAGCATGAGATTCTCTGGTTTGAGATCCCTGTACACTATATTATGGCCATGAAGATATTCAATGGCCTCAACAACACATGCAGTGATGAATCTTGTTGTGCTGTCCTCAAAACATCCTCTGTCTCTAAGAACTGTCCAAACTTCACCACCTAAACAGGCTTCTAGCAACATATACACATACTTTGTGTCCCTATATGTCTTGTACAACCTAAGAAAGAGGGATAAAGTTGAATAAATTGAAATCATTCAGAAAAAAATCATCAGCATATTATACTAATTGTGAAATGCTAAAATAAATAGAAAATTATAATAGAAAAATAGAAAAGTGTACATGTGTGTTTACTAAAATGACTTGTAAATTTCTCTTTACTTATTTATTTATTATCATGTAAATTATTATTCATCTCACCAATTTCTAATCAATTAGTGACAAAGGCACTAAAATGCATTATCCATATTTATAATGTCTGAATGCCTATCTGTCATTCATAGTCTGTACTATTTTACCAAATTACAGTAAACACAATCACATATTTTGTAATACTCTCGTACCCATTCTTCTCTACTCCCATTCTCAAAACATATCTCTAATCAGAATTTTTCCTCTAATGTCTTCAATGAAGTGTCTATTCTAGCCACCTATTCTAATCCCCCACCTACTGGGCTCCATTCACCTCCAGGACTCTAGAATATGCATATGTGTACTTGCATTTAATAATCACGGGCTTAATAATTTTTATATGATAATATATCTCATGCATAAAAGACAAGCACATATAGTGATGTAACAATGTTGACAGAGGAAGGGTTGGTGGATCCACACAGAAATTGATGAAGGATCAGGTTTCCATGGGCCTGATTGAAACTCCTTAACCAGGTTAGACAAAACGCATTTATTGTGAATCTCGCCCGCTCCCTCACATGTTCACATCACAACTGCCCAGCTCACCCTTGAACTGATGTTTGCCAGTGGGGAAAAAGGAGTGGAAGGGGGAAGGGGAGGGAAGAAGTGAGGAGATGAAGGATATAGTCCAAGTGTGTGCCATCCCTTAGGGCAGCATCCTTGGCCCATGCCTGCACACACTCTTTGAGGCAGCTGGGTCTCCAGTCGTGCAGTATCAGTGCCATCGTGAGGGCAGATGGTGGCATGGGTGGGGGGTTGGGGGAAGGAAAATGCGTGGCAGTTTTTCACTTTACAGTGACTTATTTTATGATATAAATTCAAAACTCACAATGCATTTACTTTGCTAACAATTCACTAAGTGGTCAAATTGATCCTCTTCACTAAGGGGTCTGACAGACCCCAGTGACTTTTTTCTCAATGTCTGAAGCATACTTTGTAATTTGAAACTATCTTTGCATCCCTTCATTCCCCCTCCAATAAAGTCTGAAACATATCAATCTCAATAATGCATTAGTAACCATGCTTAGTTGATTTTACAATTGGTCTGGAGTCTGTTGGACCCCAGTGTATGGTTTATGTATGATAATAATAATACTCTGTGGTGCCCAGAAAATATTATAAACATTTATTTCAATTTTCCAATGAGTATGAGGAAAGAAAATGTGATTTTTTAGGAAGCACATCAAATAGTGAAGAAGATAATTGTGAAGTTGGCTGTCAGGAAGAGTGCTACACTCCTATTGACAAGAGTGATATGTATGTATATACGTAGTGGTATTAATAATGTTGATAATTGTGTGGTGGGGATGGTATAAGACTAATGAGAGGAAAAAACAATGAAGTAAATTGGTATGGATAATGAGTCTTCTACAAGGAAAAAAGAAATACCATTGAAAAAATATGAGGCTGAAATGTAAGGCATCAATTTCAATGACAGGAGATATATATATAAGTACTCTAAAAGAAACAAGTCATGATGATGTAAATGAAAAATGGAAGAAAATAGAAGCCAAAATAAATAAAGAAGTTAGTCAAGGATGTAATCTCTCATTAGAACTGTTCAGCATATACTTGGAAGAGGCAATGAAGGAAATAGAAGAAAAGGGCACAGAAGAATCAAAGTGAATAGAGAAGAAATTAGAGGAATCAAATTGAATGGAGAATAAATTGACATGCTACATTTCATGGACAACATAGTAATCACAGCAGAGAAATGGGATGACCTACAGACTATCTTGAACATAATGGAACAAGCAAAGAAGCATAGAAGATGAAAGTAAATAGAAAGAAGACTAAAGTTCTAGTATGTTGTAGAGAGAAGCTAATTGCAGATGTTGAGTTACAAGGAAAAAATTAAAACAAGTGGAATCCTTCACCTAACAGGGAAGCAGAATGACATGGAGTGTAAGAAGTTCTATCAAGTGTAGAGTATCTCATGCTAAGAAGGCATTCATGGTGAAGAGGCAACTGCTACACTCAAGGAAGATATCACTCCAAACAAGGAAGCAATATATGAAAACCCTGAAGACAGTGGCGGGCTTAACTCTAAAAATGCCAGTGCTGATAAACCAGTGGACCCATGGGAAACCCGAGACTCTTCCTTGAATACGTGAAAATGCCTGAATGCAGCATGGCACTCTATGGATCAGAGACCCAGAGCATTGGAAAAGCAGACCATAGAGGGAAGAATAGAATCCTTTGAATCATGGTGGTAGAGGAGGATGCTAAAGATCAAGTGGATGGATAGAGTTTGGAAAGAGGATGTATACCAGAAAAGCAGAAGAGGATAAATAATTTTGGAATATGATAAGAAAAAGACGAATAAGGTAGTTAGGGATTTCCTGAGGCATAATTAATTCATGAAAAATATACTAGAAGAAAAAAAGGATGGGTAGACCCCATTGGGAAGACCAAGGCACAAATACATATATAGGGCAAATCATAAGAGGCCTTAAGAAGAGCTACCAAAGGGTAAGAGCATTTATAACCTCACATTTTCATATGCCTTAATAAATATGGTTATGTTGAGTAAACACATAATAACAGCTATTTTTGAAGTTCAATATGTCTACATATAGATCACAGCATACATTTAAATAAATTTTAAAATGGTAGAAATATTTAAGTAAACAATCAACTTGAATTTTTTTCCCAATTTATATGAGCAATGTTTCGCAAAAATCATAACTTAAATATATTTCTCCAAAGCTAAATATTTCCATGCAGTATGTCAAGAATACCAGTATATCAGTGTGTCAAGGTACTTGAAAGAATATAATTACAGTAATTTTACTGCAAATTGAGGTAAATTAGGAAAGCATAACTTTATTTAGTTCTTGGGTTCACAGTGTGCTGTTTGTCTCTCTCTTTAAGAGGTGTGCAGTTTTAAAGTTAAAAAAGAAATCATAGAGAGATATTAGAAATTGTAAAGGAGGAAAAAATGTTTAAATATAATTGAAGAAGGCTAGTAAACTCAATGTGAAAAGTAGTAAAATATAAAGGGATACTGAAGAATGTGTTAGAAGGTTAAAAAAGTAAATGGAAGGGAAAGAATAACACTGTAACAAAGTATGTATAAAATATTTGTGGCTTAAGAGTTAGTATTTTATATTTGTATATTGCACCTAACTAGGTAGTTGTTGAAATTAAGTGCAAAATGGTTCCAAATATTAATAATACTTCCTTTATTTCATAGCAGAGCAGGACATATAATATGAAATAAACAAAATGAAACAGATTAGACATAGTTTGATGGTCACCTTATTTCTTAGTAATAATGACATCTCCCTTGAAAATGACACAGCTGTAAGTAACATATATTACAAACATTTGGGAAATTTTTGTTATTTCACTTATTTATTGGTCCTTTTGAGTAGACCATTTTGTAATAAACTATAAGAAACAGATAAGATTATTATTACCTGCATATGAAAGGACTCCTGCAGGCCATCATGATTGCCTTTTCACTGAACACATGCTCTTGCTGTTGTGTGTCAATAATATGTTGCTTCTTGAGGCACTTGAGTGCAAAGGACATTGCTGGATTTCGGCAGTGACGTACCAATTCTACTCGTCCAAATCCACCAACACCAAGGGTTCCAACAATCTCAAGATCATCAATGTCAATATCACCATATTCTGTTTGGGTCAAAAATCATATTCATGAATTCACAATGAGGTGACAAGAAATTTTTAAAGATAAAATCATTCTGTCAGACTTGCTTAAAAACTGATTTTTCCATATTTTATTTACTACCATGTGTTTTAATCAGCTGATGTATTTTTTTCAAATATAAGGGAATGAATTAACCAATCAAAAAAAGGTAATTTATGAAAATCAATCAATTAAAAATAGGTAACTTTGCAGATGGAGGCAAGAAAAGTCTTGTACATATAATTACTTCATTCATGTTATGAGTAATAGTACTTCCTCATAGCCATAACCCCTAGGCTTCAGAATACATAGATCAATGTTTTGGTGTGTGACCGCAGAGAATACGTTCATGCACGTATGACTGCTGCCTTCGTACCCTCCCTAGACTCTCTCCAAATTTTATGACCCATTCATTCCAAAAAGGTTAGAATGGTTACACTTTCCTATTGTTCCGGAATAGAGCACTCCTTGGCCTTCCAGCACCATTTATGATGGTTCATGACCTTCTGGAGAGTTTGATGAATGCTTTCCTTCTGCTGAGATTTGGTAATTTCTTTTCAGACCCACCATTGTCATTTCCCTTAGTTATCTCCGAGTTTTGGTAGAAAACTGGTTATAAATAAAAGTATTTTTCATACTGTTTGGTATCAAATCAATCAGAAATTATCAAGGAAAATAAATATGGATTTCACTTTTTCATATTTTTCAGCAAAAAATATTTAGACTATAGTCATTCATATCTCCACTACCCCTTTGTAGGGAACTGGGCTGTGTTGTTAATAAGGGTTGTCCCGGGCCCGCTACTTAACAAATTGTTGTTGGAAATAGAAGGGAAAAGTACTTTTCTCCCTTACACATCTGTCATGAAAGAACAAAGCTGCCGCAGCTGAGGGAATCTTATACAGTAGTATCTTCCTAAAGAAATCTGCTCCCTTATTGCTCTCAACCCTGTTCAGAACAACCTAAATAAAAATGCCTAATTTATTCCTCTTCAGTGTTTATTAATGAATTATATTCTCCCATAATTTTTGCTCTCTCACTGCATTTCATATGTCTTCTCTAAACATTTTGCCTTCTATGACTTTTCCTACCCTCCCTTTTTGCATTGCTTTCTCTTAATTTCTTACGTTATCCTTACTCCTATCCAAACTTACTCCTAATCCCTTTCTTCAAGTAAGTAATAGAGTCAATGATATTGATTATATGCTCACACTGTCAGTCTCATTATTTACATCATGGATAATGAAAAGTAAATTTCCACCTTGCTCTCAAACAAGAAAGAGGTATGTTAAAAACATTTGTCTAAACCCTGAGACTAGATAGAATGGTAACATGCATACTTCAAATCACATCGACTTACAATATAAGTATTTGGAACATGGTACAGGAGACAAATACCATAGATTAATTGGACACATATATAAATGAAGTACAAGGTGTATTGATAACTAGGAGAAAAAAAGGAAATGTTAAGAATTTTATAATGCAATGACATTCAATTTTATAAGCAAATGCCAATCAGGGGGATAGGGCACAAATTGAGATACAATTGATCAGTTAGAAATATACTAAAAGGTCAAGGAAAAGGTAAAAAAAAGGACTTTCTTAAAATATATTCCACCAGTTAAATGTAGGTTTCTGATGGGAAATATTAAAAAATATTACAACTATATAGTACTTCTGAGGATCTGTTATTTTTGTAGTAGACTATATTGATATTTAGAACAATACTTTAAACAATATATCAATTTAAATTTCTCAAACTTTCTTCTGCCTCTACTTCAATCTCTCAACATTCTATCACCTCAAGCTTGCTTCAAATTCCTACTTTTCTTCTAGATTTCCCACCCTTTTATCATTCCTTAGTGTTTAAACTAAAGTTACAAAGTTATATGGTTCTCCTCTATTTGAGCCTCATTTAAGGCATCTGTATTCTAGGTATTTACCTGCCTTCATTATCTTATTGTCTTTAAACTAAGTCTACATTTGAGTAGCACTTAGTCATTCTCTGAGCCTTCATCTATTCCAGGGAAATGAAGAATTATTATATGTTGTTCCTGTAACAGCTCTAATCATAATTTCATCCAAATTGTATTTCCCTATTTTACCAAGCATTTTCCAGGTATACTCACAAAGGAGCCAAGCATACAAAATGTAAACTTGAAATCCAATATATGAGATATGAATGTTGAATCAGATATATGAAATTTCAAATGAAGGTGCAAATACGGCATGCTCATTGTATTTTTGCCTACTAATAATGAATGCAGGTTATAATATAGGTAAGGATCTTGATGAGAGACAAGCAGAGAAATACCAGATTTTTAAACTGTCACACCTTGCTCTGATCCCATGGAGATAGAATCTGTTTGCAATGTTGCAAATGCATCATGGCCGAGGGCTGGCTCCATTGGTGGTATGTCAATTGACCCACGAATCGTTGTAGCTGTAGATGAGATGATGGACCCAGAGGGTAGCAGGCGGCCTTGGATGGAGTCTGTACCATCCTCATAGGCTTTATCTCCATAGTCTTTCTCATGAAGCTCACTTAGGTCTCCAATCAGTTGGATAAAGTTACTGAAAAGCAAAATTACTTATTACTTTCAAGAGTTATATGGTATCACAGCTAAGAAACTACTTTTAAGCTAACCTCAAAGATAATATAGCCAAAGACAGACACTTGTCACATGTAGAGATGATATGTGAATAGAAAAATAAAAACATTTGGTTTAATTCCACAGGATGTATTTAACAAAAAATTTCTAAGAAGGGTCTGAATGGTCACACTTAATCCTTCCAGAATTGGGTCCCCCTTTTCAGTATCATTTGGAAAAGTTCATGACTCTGAAATGAGGTTTATAATAAATACTACATATTAAATAAAACCATTATATAAAGAAGGAAATTATAACAACAGTGTCAGATCTAAAGCTGTATGCTTAGAAAGAACATATTTAGAAAAATAGAATTTTATCTAGATGTGTAAAATGAGAATTTTATAAAAGTTTTGTTGGAAAGGAGTTATTTTCGAAACATTGAAACAAGAGGAATGAATAAAATTTTGGTAATGAGCTAATTTCAATTAAGAATGAAAAGTACTTACTCCCTATCAAGTGTAAGACAGTCGACTGGTGATACAGCATATACACTAGCAGTTCGGCGATCCTCTTTGAGCAATGCTTGTTCACCAAAGTAATCCCCTCGGCCTAATTTGCGAACCTCCTCCTCCTTTCCATCTGGAGACTCTGCTTGGAAGAATAATTTGTGAACTAATTTTAAGCAAACTCAATTAGTTTATATGAATGCTACTCAAAAACCTTGATTAAGTATACCACAGTTTAAATTTAATAATAATTCTGGAAAAATGAGCTTTTTAATACCTTAGCTCAATAAAAAATTGGGACATTAATTAATTACTTGTGTCATGATAAATTTTCTCTTTAATTCCTGCTAATTGCCAGACAGCTAAATACATTCTGAAAAAATTATATTCATTCTATTTTATATACATCTTTGATACAAAAATATTTAAAAAATAATGTAATTATGGATGCAATCGACCCTTTAACAATTAATTATTTACATTTCACTATGTTTGTAAATAAACTGATAATGAAAGAAGCTACATCTTCTTTCATTAATTATAATATTATGTACATAACTGATCCAGAATGCCATATATATCAGTGGGAGTAAAGAAGCAGTATAGATTTATATAAAATAGAGAACAAAGGTAAATGGGATAAAAGTTAAAATTTACCTTTACGGGTAACTTTGACACTCCCACCGCTGATAATGTAGAAAGTGTCTCCCCGTGCACCTTGTCTAACAATACAAGCTCCAGGTGGATAAAATTCCTAGAAGAAAATGAAGCATGGAAATATATTTTTCCTGTGTACTTTTTTACCTATTTAACTCTACTGCAAATGAACCTAAATAAAATATATTTTAATAGATCACAGCTGTAGACAGACTAAGCCTTAGTTTTACTTTACATAGATCAATGTTGCAGAATAGCTATGTTAAATATTTGAAATTTTGTCACCCTGCATCTTTTATGTTGATAGAAGTGTTATTTTTTTCTGGGAAAACTTGGACAAAAGTACGGGACATCTTATTTGCCTGTGTATCTTATAAGCAGGAAAATACAGTATGAAGATAAAAATGGCATTTGAAGTTACAGGATTCATAAATCCATAGTGTATCAAATCAAACACCTGTTCACAACGTAATTGATATGTGATAAATTCTCTTAAAATGTTCAAATGATATTCAAGTACCTCTTTGTTTTTTAAATTAAACATATCATTTATCTTAATATTCCTTAAAAGTTTATTTTCAGGATTGATCCTATGGCTGTAGGACTTATACATGAATACTGTCTTTTATGATAATTAATATGGTTATTTTTCTTGTATCTAATCACAGAACTATGAGATTCTTGGTTGGGCACAAAAAAGTGGATATTCTTGGAAAAGACAGTTTAACATTAATAAATATGTATTTTGTTTATAAATGTGGAATGTATACAACAATATAGTTGCTAAGCATCTATGACATAGAATGGCCAAAACTATAAAAATGGATATGGTGCTCAAAAATCACCATAGACAACAGGTCAAGGCTGGTCTTACAGATAAGGGCAGAGTGCATATCATACCACAAGATGTGAATTTCACATAAAGAAGGTTATATAAGTAAACAGTTTTTTCCATTTTTTTCCTGTGCCTGTTTCTCTGAGAGCATCATACAGCATGAGTTTATTTAGGGGAAGCAAGAAGACCACACAGATTTGTACCAGAACTACCTGCTCAAGTAGGTATTCATGTTTTACCAACTGGGAAATCATAACCTGAAGTTACTTCTTATGATATTCTAAATTAAGGGGAAGCAGAAGAAGGGGTTGAGCAAAGGGTGAAATTTTTAATTAAGGAAATAAGAGAATCCTGAAAATTATATTTCAGATAAGGAATTAGTAAGAGAGGCAAGACTAGAAGGTACTTGAATGGGGAAAATGAAAGCTGCAAAGAAAATACAGAAAAGAAATTTATGATGTGGTTTAAGAAGAATTGAATTACAGATGAGGCAATAATAAAGATTGAAGGAATGAATAAATTAAAAAGGGAGAAAATAAAACAGTAGATGAAAGAAATGAAATCTAGAATGACAATTAGGCTAGAGAAAGAAGATATTGAAGAAAGAGAAATTTATGAATTTAAATTAAACTACAGAGACAAATGAATTAAGCAAGGTAAGCCATCACAGCATATAAAAATTGCATTAGGACATACTAAAAAAGTGAGATATAAAAAGCTCTAAGGGAAATTTGGGAAAATATTTTTTTTAGTTTTCACTGTACGTACTTCAGGTTTTGTGAATGTCTTCACACAATTCATTAATTCTCCATTAAATTTTAAGCCACACAATCAATTGATCAAAATTAATAAATTCATTCATGCTACTGAGTATCTCTGTAGGCAAGGATATGGATATTTTTATTTAGTTGTAATGCTCTACATATATTGAAGAGTGATTCTGTGTGAATTTTAAAGGATTCCCTCAATGATATTATATTACCGAGCAGGTAAGGTTCTACAGTGGGTGATCTAATTAAGTTTGGTGGATCGGAAGATGGCCAAGTTTTACTTAATAAGTGCACTGTAAAACTTGCTCAATGAAATGCAGGGTGAACATGAGAATTATGAGATAAAAATAAATTTTAAGACAATGTAAGCAAAGAGATTAATAAATAGAGGCACCATTTATTAATATACACAGATATATGTAAAAACAAATGGAAATACTTTCTCATATAAAAAGTATGTATTTTAGAGGAAAGCAGACCAGTATAAAGGAGATTAGAGGAAGAATAGTATGCATCAGCAAAGATAGCATTTAAAAAGAGAAGGAAATCAATGACACATACTTTGAATGAACAGGTAAATAAAAGATTAGTGAGAATGTTTACATGAAGCATAGTTATTTATGAATAAGAAACTTGGTCCTTGATGAAAAAAGATGAGGGCAAGTTGGAGGCTTATGAGATTGGAAGTGGAGTGTTAAATGAATTGAGAGGGAAACAAATTATGATTTTTTAGGCCTGATAGGAAATGTGAAAAGGTTGATGGGGGAAATGTAATGAAGGCACAAGTGGAAGGGATACTAAAGGGATAATGAAATGTTGATAATATTTACAGAAATTGGTTACACAGGGTAGGCAAGGAAGAGGTAAAAAGAAGAAGAATATTGTCACAGAAGTTCAATAACCTTCATTGCGCATAAAAAACCTACCTGTAAATGATTCCTTCAAAAAATAATAATAATCCAACTAACCAATTCCAGGGCATCAGCAACCTTTGCCAGTATTTCATCAGTAAGTTTCTGAAACAATGGAACACTGTGCAGGAACTGTACACTGTCTTCCATTCTCTGCAATCCAGTTCGCATCATGATGCGCTGGAAGACACGTCGATCAAGGACCCACACCTTGGCATCACTCAGCACTGGAAATTACAAAATTCATGTTTATCAGATTGAGATGATACACATGCTTTTTTCACATTTTAAAGATGAGTCTTGCAATGAATTATATATGTTTTATATTAAATTGGTAAAACATTGCTGAAGAGCTCAGATGATAGAACATTCCAAAATAGCATGCTAGTCATCGTATCCACTTTGCATATGGGTTTCATCCATTGACAAGCAAGATACAATATACATTATCTGCATGTCAATGCATACTATCTATATATGAAGTAGATATGTAAACTAGTGTTCTATATACATAGAGCTTTTTATCAGCTGATAAAAAACTATATCTATAATATGATTTCAAAAGAAAGTCCCCTTATTTGATCCCACTCTGTCAATGATAAGTCATTGGTTAAACATTAGCAAAGACCTGGACTGGTCTCATCACATTATTATAGCCAATTTAACAGCTGATACCTTCCTTATTAGGAAGCTACCATGGGTTGATTCCCTGAAAAACCCTGAAATGAATATTTCTTTCTAAAGTTTGGTCTCACCTCTCATATGGCAAAATGTTCTGGGAACAAGACAGCCTTGCATAAAAGGTATTTTCACTCCAGATAAGAGTACTAAAGGCCATACTAAGGCTCCCTTTCCACTCATTCTTTTTCAAAAACATTCTTTAGTTCATCCATTATTTACTATATTTAATGCATAATTAGAGACATGAATCTTTCCAAACCCTCGCTGAAATTATTGTTTGATATAGTGAATTACAAAGATAGATCTCCATTATTAAGAAATTTGACTTACCTCGGATGGAGGCTGTACGAGTACAATTGTAGAGGATAGCAAGTTCACCAAATGCTTTTCCTGGGCCTAAGCGGCCAATAATCCTGCCCTCTTTGACCACCTCCAAGTCACCAACAGCAGACACAAATAGGTGAGAACCTATAATAAAACATTTGCACATGATTGGCACAAAATTTGTAATTTCCTCAAATGTTTACTTGTACATAGTTCTTTTCTGAAATCCATGTTTCATTTGATAGAAAATTGGCACTCACAGTCAGTAAATATGATGAAGAATGTTAATGGGGAAGCTATATCAAAATAATATGAGTTGAGTGATGAAGTCGAAAATCATGAACATAAACAGCACTTTAATGCCATTATCAGTTTTCATTTAGATAAAGTTGGTTTGTAGCATAAAAAGGTTTTTTATAAAGCAAAAAAGTGACTGGATATGAATGAAATAATAACATTTAACAATTTAATTAACTTGACATCATCATCCCTGCTTCTATAATTTTATAAAAAAATGATTTGATATAACATTTTTCCTTGTTTCACATTATGAACATCATTCTACTATATATTTTAGTGTAATTGAAATTTCTGTTTATTATTATCTTCTTTTGTCAGAAGAAAGTGTACTAACCTGCTTCACCTTCTCTGATGACATAGCTACCCTTTTCAAATTCCTTGGAGTACATGGATTCAACAACTTCAAGTACCTGACTTGTATCCAATTTCTTGAGGAAGTCATTATCCATAATGGCATTTTTGATGAGCTGCTTTGATCTGTTGGATGAGGGAGTTATATTATTACTTATGCTCAAAACAGGTAAATAGTCATGGATTTGGTATCAACATAGAGTAAGATATTACTCTTGTTTATTTATGATATACAAATGGCATGGTCTCAAATCATTTCCACTTAAATTAAATCACAGGGATAAGGTCCTTTTTATGTTCACCAGAACTCATGAAAATGCCAAATTTTCAAATAAGTTGATACAGTTATGTAATATAGTACACATTGAACATGAGAACTAATTATAACTTTAAAAATATAATAATAAAATAAATCAACAATAATAAATGTTTTCAATCAATATTAACTAAGAGACTAAGCAGGAAATTACTGTCAGCATTTAGAAATGAATATAATTATATTTCAATATAATTGTCAGCTGACAATGCTGGTTTCACAAAAACAAAATATTTCTCTTGAGTTTGCAAATTAAAAAATTGTATCTACATAAATTTGGAAGTGTTTTGGATGAAACTGGACATAGAAGTAGATATGTAAGAATGAGAACTGTGAAGGAAGTGTTTATTTTGGGACAATTGATAAGTGGTACTTCGGGTAATGATAATAAGTAGAGATAACATTTTAATACAAACATATTTAAATGCCAATACACTTAATCACAGGCTTACAAGTTTCCAATGTTTTGAGATATCAAATATTAGGTATTATGAAGTCCTGAGTATCATCTTATGACATATCCAAACATAAAAATTCAAGAATATACAACACACAAATAACAGGAAATAAGGAAAGGGATAGGAACACATAAAAGGACAAACACAAATATAAAAATATGTCTCTATTCATGCCAAACTAGCTACAAAATTTAGTGGGCATGACCAGTGTTTGATAGTGTGTTGGTAGTTAGGATTCTTGGAGACTACTGTAGAAAATGTGAAATATTATTTTTTTATGTCTATGAATTCTAATAATTTTCCTTATGCCATCGGAAAATCATGGTGAGAACAGTATACAATTGTGCCAAATAAGGTTTTCTTTAAATTCGGATATAAGTAAAAAATAGGTACCTGATGTGTCACTTAGCAACACCTTAAAGGTTTTCTGAAACTGTATTCTTGTCAAATACAAAACTCAGTCAACATTCATTCTCATTCTTGTGACAGACTGAAGCATATTCCATGTAATTATAAAATGATCCTTTATTTTTTATTTCCTGTCATTTTTATTATATTTCCATATTAAATGTGGGAAGACAAAATTTAATTTACTCCATTATAATCACAAGATAGAGACATAAATACTTTCTTTATGCAAAAGAATATTTCTATTTCTTGACTTGTTCTACACCTGTACTATTCATGTCCCAGAACTAATAAATTATTAATATAGTATAATTTTTGTGTAACATACATCTCCAGTAGGAGCACGGCTAATGGAAAGTACTGTCAATAGACTGTTGCAGAAAATAATCAATTAAGAGAAAAGCGAGGTTGGGGATATTCCACCTCATGTTCGCATTGAAAGGCTTAACTGAGCTGTTGCTCACTATATATGCGAAATCAAGCATGACATCAAGATAGTCATATTGACTTTCATTTCAGACTGCTTAATTCCGTTTGCTTCAAATTTTTCTGACCAACTTGAAGTTTTTTTTCCCATCTATGTTCCTGTACACTATTTTTCCAAGCTCGGCGCCTTAATAAATTATCCCCCTTTCCGCGTCCCTCTCCCGTTTACAAATACGCCGGTAGGCGGCCCCACCTGTAATCCTTGTCCACGTGGGTGATGACGATGTCCTCGGAGGTTTGACCGACGTCCGAGCTCTCGCCGGAGACACCCTGCTTCTTGGCGCC
>WURS02435676.1:0-15396 GCA_011762765.2 Rhinocypha anisoptera | reverse complement strand
TAATATTTACCGCCTATGGCGTATTTTCTCAGATATATATTAATGAGGCACTGGCCGCCATCTTCCTCCTTCATGTGTCGTCCACTATGTGTGTCTATGTTTGAAAATGTGAGTGTGTGTGTGCGCAGGTGTTTCTCTCGCATGTGTTGCCGTCTTCTTCTCTCCTTTCCTTGTCCCTCACCCAACCTCTCACCTTTGTGTCAAGAGCAATCTGTTGCCAAATACACTAGAAGTATTTTCACGGGAAAATGTACGAGACATGATAGCTCAGCTGGTAGAGCATTCGACAATTAATCGCAAGGTCCCGGGTTCGATTTCCGGTCATGGCATATTTTTTCCGAGAAATATACTATTCCCTTGTGTTCTTTCTTATATGTTTTCATATCCTGTTTTTCCCAATTCCTATCCCAGATAATATACATAAATATATACATACATACACACATACACGCACAGACATTCATACACATAGGATCCGTCAGCCGGTGAAAATACGAGATAATAAAGTAAAGAAAAAGATAGAAGCACATGAAAGAGAAAGGAAGATGGAAACCGTTTATAAACTGAAAAAATATTTGAAAGACTCGTATTCGAAGCACGGGCTGTCTGCTAGATGGAAAGGTGCGCAGGCCGCTAAGTTATACCGGTAACGTGCAGAATACATGCATGTCATCTATTATTCTTTTCAATTGTTTTTTTTCAATCTGTCCCGGCGTTAACTCCCGAAATGCAGAATGGTCGCCAAGGGCTGTTGGCTGCTGGTCATCCTCTACGTCCTGCTGGCGTCGACGGGTGACGACACAGCGGAGGCTGCACCCTCACCACTCAACGTGGGCAGTTACGGAGGGACTGTGGAGGGTACGTGGGTTACGAAGTTGACCACCAAAGTTATTCACATTTGATTTCCTTAAGAATCATGAAGCTACGTTACCATTGTAGGGTCATGCTTCACCATACCTTATTCCAAACATCTTTGAGACATTGTGGGGTGGGGAGGTCGGGCGGTGAATGTTTCCAAACACGTGATTTTCCTGGAGCCGACGGAAATATGAAGAGGGCATAGCTTATCCGAGAGAAGCCTCAGAATCCCCACTGGCCTTCGTGCCATCAGTCTGTGTTCCCTTCTTTGCTGCGTTGCCGAGTATGTATTGAGGGATGAATGTTCACCGACTGTACCCAACGGCTCACAGTGTCTGATCGAGCTGTGACCCTCAGGCAAGGTTTCTAATCCTCCAGGCCCCATGAAAACCGTAGCTTGGGAAAAACACCAAATGGGAAATCGATCAACTGGAATCAAGCCGTGACGTTGAATCTCCTAATCTCTCATGCATACATTGTTGTCACCACCCATTTTTTTACATACCCTCCGGATAAATGGTTACTTTCCCGTAAAATTTCAGGCGGATAGCTTGAGTAAAAGTGCCAAGGAATGTGTGTCAATGAGTTAGTGAGTGAGTGAAATTACAGCTTTATATATATGTATGTACTTGAGATGGGGGATTTAAAGGATTGAATCGATTCAAATCGTATTGTGGGATAGATTAGTCCATAAAATCGGATTCTCTAATTCGATTTGAATCACATTATGAATCGATACGAATCGTATGGAGATGAATAGGGCATAGCAATTCGAGAAAATTAGATTGAATTGATTCTCCGTCAAGCAATTGGCTGTGAAAGATCGCTTGGCTCAATGTTGTTTTTATTTCTCCACAGTTCAAGAGACCTGATAAATTATTTATATTACTATATGCAAACACTAGCATTATCCTGAACGACTATAAAACATGTGTCCCTAAAATTGAATCTGAATCGTAACTAATCGGAAACGTGACTAAATTGGCATCGTCATTGAATCGGAATTGTAGCTGAATCGGAATTGTAACTGAATCGGAATCGCAATCTTAATCGAATCGGAAAAGAATCGAATAAGAATTGACTCAAAATAATCAGGATTCGTATTAAAATAATCAATTTCCGAGTGAATCGAATTCGAATCGCCCATCTCTTATAAGTACTAATACCGTTTTGACGTTTGCTTGTGAAGGGGAAAACTTATAAATTTTTATGCAAGCCGAATAGCCGACTATGTACTGCGGTATTCTTCGAAAAAAAATTAGGAGTGGGATAATAGTGATAAAAAAACACTATTTTCCGTGCATGTGTATAAGGAGGAACAACCAAAATCTTATCCATTGAGAAGTTCACCATTAGTACTTCAATCCGAAGATTGCTTGACAGCAGCCCTCCAATTCTTTCCTATCCAGTGCTCACTTACCTGTTGGTAATTCTTCTTTCTAACCTCTTTTATAACCAGGCCTAATTATATGTATGTTTGTATATATGTACCTCGGCCTTCCTCGTGGGGTCACGAATTAATTATACAATTGGATGTGTCCAATAGAAATGAACCCGTTGCTATAAGACGTGGGAGTATAAGGAGGGTTGCCACAAGAGACTCAATTTATCTTAAGGAGAACAACTTGTATAGTTATCGTTCTTTTATACGAGTTTATAAAATTAAATGTTGATTTTTATTAAGCAGAGCCTCGAGAGAAGACCAGATTGGAGTCCGAAGCTGAAATCCCAGATCTGTCAACAGCGGATTCCCCATATCAGCCCCTAGCCGATCTCCCAAATCAACCTCCACTAGTTCTCCAGGATGAACTTGAGGAAGATCCAGAGGAAGAGCCAGAGGAACCTGAAGATCTAGAGGCTGAACCAGAGGAACCTGAAGATCTAGAAAATGAAGCAGAGGGACCTGAAGATTCAGAGAACGAACCAGAGGATCCTGAAGATACAGAGGATGAACCAGAGGGAGAACCTGAATGGGATCCAGAGGATGAACCAGAGGGAGAACCTGAATGGGATCCAGAGGATGAACCAGAGGGAGATCCTGAATGGGATCCAGAGGTTGAACCAGAGGGAGATCCTGAATGGGATCCAGAGGTTGAACCAGAGGGAGAACCTGAATGGGATCCAGAGAATGAACCTTGGGATGAGTCCATGGATGAACCGGGGGATGAGCCTGGGGACGGGCCAAGGGGTGAGCCCGAAAAAGGGCTATGGGATCAGGCGAAGATAGGACAGGGTAGTGATGGGAGCCACGACCACTACGTTACCCGAAGCCACCACCGTGATAGCGACAGCAACCACAAAAGTGACAGTTCCTCTAGCAGCGACAACTACCACCACGGCGGCAGACTCTATTACGGCCATTACTACGGCAAAGACGGGTAACATGGCAACGATGAAAGTAGCTGCCACAAAATCGAGTAAGAATGTATTATTACATGTGATTAAGAGATAATTTCATATTCTCCTTGTATTTTTTATCCGCCTCCATTCTAACTCTTATACGCTTTAGTTTGTGTATGCACACATAAAATCATGCAGATTAAAAACGCAAAACTAATAACTAAAAACGCAAAAACGCGAATAATATTTCTTTTGGGTGTCCGTATTAAATGCTCTTTTCCTATCTCCCCTTTTTAATGCCTGTTCTTCCTCGATAACTTTGACCAAAATCCCGAGCAACACCTCCGGCGAACGATGTCAGGAACATATGGCATGTTTATACGCCCCGCCAACTCCTCCGTGAAGTCTGGATTTCTCGTCGGTCGAACTGTTATCTAGCCAAAATGGTATTGCCTAGGTTTATATATCTGCTAGAGGTTAATTTGTTTTCTATTTTGAATCGCAGCATCTCCATCTTCCTTACAGAATTTTGTGTTTGTCCTTTATGTGCTATCATATCTTTCCTTATACTTTAGTATTAATAGTATCCACTCTCTTCAACAGCTATGATCTCTTTGACAGGGGGTGGGTAGAACTCACCCACTACTAAGTCCAGATGAGTGTGTAAGTTCAATGATCATGTTATCTCCAACAAAACCCCCAGGTTTTAATGCCGTCATACACTATGAAACCACTCATGATCTCTCTTTCCCATTCTTTACATAATTTCTCAAGGTTGTGAATTGTAGCGCTTTAGAAAATACTAACTTTAAATAAACCTATAATGTGAAGAATTCCATAGTACTGGCCATTTTCCTAGCAAAAAGACACTTCCCCCTGCTGAAATGCTTTTTAGTGTCACTCGATATCACCAATTGTTTTTCAAATGTCGTTCCCGCTGTGGAAGCTATAATCCTGGCAGGAAATGTTAAGCGAAGGTGCCCATACAACACCAAGGAAGTACTTAAAACCCTTAGTATATTATTTATTTATTATTGTTAAGTTACGATATAACGCGTCAGCGATAGTTTCAGGCTCAACTATGTAAAATTATTTTTCTTGAATAATATTAAAAATACACTGCAATTTCACATTTAGATTTTATTCTCACGACCCTAATAAAATCTAATTGTGAAATTGTAGTGTAGTTTTAATATTATTCATTATAAGTCGAAAGTCCGCCAGGTGGTTAAACAGAGACATAACTCTCTGTCCTGTCACAAAAATTTTCATCCACCAAAAATAAATAAAATTAATCAAAATCATTTCCCATTGACTTCAAATTAAATATAGGTTTAAATAAATTGTTGAATTGAAATAAATCACTATTAGTATTGCATAAAACTATAGTGAACATCTTAGGTTTTTCACCTTTTCCTAAAAATATTTATATATTTTTGATCGTTCCATTCGACGATTGTAGCTCTGTTGGGAAACGAAAGCCTTTTGCATGTTGACTCTTTGTGGCCGGCATTTCACCTTGTATTTTTATGATAATTTTTCATCTTATGAAATTTAGTTTTTCGATGCCCCCTTATAATAGATCGCCCCATGGCATTTCACGCTTGAGTGTGTGTAACATTCTGCAGCGGAGTCTGAGGTCCCTTTTCACCTGATTTATGAAGTGTCTCCCAGCTTAGTACTCCTAATGTAATGCAAAGTGATTCTCTGGTTACTTTTCCGCACACCTTGTTACCACGTCGCTAAATCTGACGCAGCCTCCGCTTAGTCTTGAATACTAACTTCCGATCTACCTCACAATATTGACTGTTGTTCCCTTCTCTACGGAGACTCTACCAGGGGAAAATAACAGATTTCTTGAACTAGTACAACTCCAGGTCATTGGAACTTCCTAGTCCTCCCACCTCTTCAAGTTCGTTATCCATTGGGAGATTTGACGCACAACTGTGTATATATGCTAAACCATATTCGACCCTTAGGGTCGGAATGATAGGTGAGGGTTAAGAGAGAGCTCACCTGCAACTAATAAACCCAATGGCGTGTAAAAATTCACACAACTGGGTATAACACATTCACACACATTAGGGTGGGGGGAGGTGGCAGTTCCCTTACCTTTTTATGTCGCCTGCGATCACAGATTATGATCCGGTGTACTCCCAAAGAAAACCTTTTTCAGCTTTGGCTTTTGAGATGGATTCATCCCCAGAGGCGTCTCCACCGAGACTTGAACACGGGTCTCGTCCCGCTCCGTAGCCAAGCTCTTTACCACTAGACCACCACTTCCTCAACCACGTATAATAAATCATCATTCCACACATGACTGTGATACAGCTACTTTAAAAGTTCATATATGATACATCACAGATCCATTTCTAAGGTAGATGGACATTCTGAAAGATTTTCAAAATGGATCATGCAAGGGGAAATGAAATCTCCCATGTGAATCGGTTGTCATGGTAACTTCATCTTCATCTTTCGTCATTAAAAACATTTCCTTTCTATCCGATTCCATGCATAATGACGATACATATCATTGCAGATTTTAGCAGCCCACACCCGTATCCCACGACCAGCGATCAAAGTGACCTTGTCTGAAAGGAGAAGAACGCCTTGAATGCCTCAGTAAGATAGTGGAAAACTTTATAGAAACTACTGAGCAACAAAAAAGGACGATAATGTAATATATCACATGGCAATCATCATTAAAATAATATATACTTTTAACCACACAACAATAAATGTCTTCTGAAAATTGGTTATTGATTTCTTATTAATTTATCCTCAACGTCGAAGCGCAGTAATAAGTAATTAAGTAACCCATTTTTACCGCCGATGCCATAGGGAGAAAAAATAAATCTCAAAAAATTACGATGTATGAGCACTCCCGGCGGTAATGTATGTAATGATTTTTACCTTTATGACACAAACATGTGTGAAATATAACTTGTTTGCCACAACTATGTAAGTTTAATGTTAATACTAGAAAAATAAAACAAAATTTCCCAATTCGTAAAAATTTTTAAGCTCGACTAATTTCAATGGACTACACCCATTTTTCAAGTCTTAGGTCAAGCGTAAATGGTACTAGAAGAACGTACTCCGAAGATAGTCGGAGTAGTACCATTTTTGTCCATAGGGTGCATCGACGGATATGGCCATGTAGCAGGACCTCTTCATGTCACAGAAAAATCCATATGGAAAAACACCCATGCCCCGGCCGGACTCGAACTCGCCACCTTTGCCTAAGCCTGAGCTGACTAACACAAAGGTCGCCTAGGGGGTAACCCAGCCGGGAGATGTGTTGGAATAGTTTCTTACTGAGCGTAAAACTGCAAGCCTTTTTTTCTTTTCAAAGTGTTATGGCAGGTTTCCGCCACATAAAAAATAAATCTCCATTTCATGCATCGTCACGTTACCGGAATATGGTTAAACGTCGAGCGAGGCGCGAGACTCGCGGTAGCCGACAGAGAGGTGAAGTGTCGGGTGAGGCGAGAGAGGTAAAATGCCTCCTGAACCGCCAGAAGGGTTCATTTGCCGCGCTCATTTTTTCGCTGATTTTATTTTGGTGCCTTATTTGGTACCGTTTGGCAGATACTTTTAAGATTGTAGATAAGAGGTCCCTATCTTAGTACTTATCCCGTCCTCAGTTATTTAGTAAAAGATACTTATCCGCGGTAAAAGCGTCCGCAGTAAAAGATACTTATCCCGTCCGCAGTTATTATAAACGTATATGGACGGATGACCTCTTTAATCCTCTTATCCACATACTTAACATAAAGAGATTAAAATTTAAGTTAAAAGCTAGACAGAAAATATTTGTATCTGTTCAGTGTAGAAACTTTGGTAAATAAAATTTGCTTAGGTTCTTAGGAAAAACATTTATTCAACCAAAAGGAGCATTACCCTCACTTTACAAAAGAATTATAGATCAATTCAACCGCACTAGGGTGGAGTATACACCTGTTAGAATAATCAATGGTTCCCAGTACACAAGTCGTACTAAAAAACAAACAATGCTAAACAATCCCTGATGCAATATTGCTTGTAGTAGTAGTATTTTTGTTTATAGGGTGTTTCAACAACTTTGGTCATTTCGGACATCTTCAAGACATAGTAAATACCCATCTGGACAAACACAACATCCATGCCCTTTGGGTTAGACGGTTAGCACGCTGCCCACCAGGCTAACCCGGTTGGCGTAGTAATACGTAAGAATGAAAGTAATCTAGATGAGAAATGGAAAATGAGTAGTTAATTTAAAAAACTACTTCAAGGGTGAAAAACAATCTAACCAAATATTACGCGATACATATTCCTATTTTACATTATACTTGTTTTAATACATTGTGCATCTGAAATAATACAAAATCTCTTGAACATCAAAGGTACGCATAAACTGTAATTACAGAATTTAATGTACATGTTTGTTTGGAAATATTTTTCAAGTTGTCTTGAAAAATATATTATTCTTCAATATTATTTGGGTTTTCTTCGTCAATAATAATACAATATAAATGTATTAGTGTATATACGGATATATTGCAGAAATTCGAAATATTAAATCGTACAAAAATACGTAAACCTGGTTTGTAATATATTTTTTGTTTATCTTAATTGATAATGTTATGTTTGTTAATTAATAAATTTCAGTTCTATATATGCTATATAGAAGGCTACTCGTGGCTTTTAATTGAACATTTGGAAAATAATTATGTTAAAAACGCGAGTAGTACATGATATTTGATATTATCTATGATTATAATAAAGCAATGTTTTAAAAAAGTACTCCAAGAGAAATAGGCGGATCCTAAATATTGTGGTTATCCCTGGACTTGGACTGTGACCTAAGTAACCTAAATAAACTTAGCGTGAATGGATTTTATAACCCGTTTATTGATAAATGAAGAAATAAGATGAGAAAATTTTAAAACGCATACACGCAACAGGGCGTGAAGTAGATATCTATTACATATCGATTAATTGCCATGATTTCGTGCCAACATGTACTTTAAAACTATGAACATAATTTAAGTGTACTGTATTAAACTTTATTGAACTGTACTGTCGTCACTGTATTGAACCGACGTCGGAATGTATAACAGGAATATGTCTCGCGTAATATTTCCATTGTACGTGATCCGCCCAAACATTTGTATAATAACTGCGAGCAGGATAAGTACTTAATCATCAAGGCCTCTGCCAAAGGGATAGTACCAACAACAAAAACCAACATAAAATCAGCTAAAAAACGTGCGTGCGGCAATGAACCTTTCTGTCGGTTCAGGCTACATTTCACCTCTTCCGACATTTCGCCTCTTCCGACATTTCACCTCTCTCTCTCTCGCCTCTCCCGAAATTTCAGCTTATCGGCTCCCTGAGAGATTACAACATTCACTTGCCTCGCGCTGCGTTTAACCATGTCCCAGCAAGGCGACGATGAGTTAAATATTCCTCAAATACAAGAGATTAATATCTCGTGATTTGAAAATAACAATGCAGATTAGCCGTGTGCTGGGTTCTCTTTCTCTCTCTTAATTTTTTTTAATAGAAAAAAACCATAACTCAATAGCACAGCCTTGTCGTACACCTTTATTAATTTTTGAAAAATTATTTTTTTCATAAATATACATGAGTGTAACTGTGGTTACATATATCGACCTCCTGTGTTGATGAAGACATTGAATAAAATGAAATCGGATGTATATATAGTACGTACCACTCTGAAAACCCTTTAATCGAAGCGGGGGTAAATGAAACACATAGGCAACTGACGGTAATTTAAAGTTAGCTTTATTTACTTTTTTTTCAACGACGAAACTTCTTGGCTCAAGGAATAAAAATAAACAAATTAATTATATATATATATATACTTTTTATCCGGTTTTTTGCACCGTCGGGAAGAAAACAGGCATAGTAATTTCCCCCAAACAAGATCCTTATGCATATATCCACATGAATTTATTTGTTCCCTGCTAGAGAAGAAAAACAGCTGATGACTGTATGTGTATATGCTGGCTTGTTCGAGCAACGAGGGGACCCACAAATGTCAGCTGGATATACATATGCCCTCATCTTCAGGGGAAACTTCTGATATGGAGTCATTCCATCCGCATTAATGGTGGAAATGAACGAGGAGTCGCGGGGAATATTTTCATGGTTCGGGGTCTGGTTGTTTTGTGGTAGACGGATCCTTAATAGTGCACGCGCCGTTGAGATACCACAAGGACGCCGTTGCGACCTCCTTTTCTCATCACGCTCCATCCTCCTCCCTCTCCGATGATAATTTCGGCCCGGATCACGCCGGGTCTGCTTCTTCGCATTCCTTCAGTTCGTAATCCGCCCATGGAGCCATGTCCAGTTGAGGGATGTCCTTGCACTCGACCAGCGGATTGCTGAAAAGGAAGAGAGAGAAAGTTCACGTCATAGAAAAAAGAATGACTAGAAGAATACACTGCAGTCACTATGCCAATAGGGTAGTTTCCTATATCTAGGAACATTGAATTTAATTATTGAGACGTGTTGCACTATATAAATGTATGTTTCCCCACTCAAATTACGGAGAGGGCTTCCATTACTAGAAATTACGGAGAGAAAGCTTCCATTACTAGAAAATTGTGTGTTTAAGTTAATTTGAAAAGGCCATTTTATTCGCGGTAACCCGGCAGCCATGTTGATGACGCGACATTATTTTAGTTCGCATTGAAGTTACGGACGCTACCTTTGTTTACAGGTAATAAGACATTTGTTCAAAGGAACAGGTATGCCTTAAAATGTCTATAACATCTGAATTTGTTAGAGGAACTTCGGACAATCTTCCGAATGTGACGATGGTGTTGGAGTTTTTCAAAAAGATGTGTGGTTTAGCGGGAGTGAAATAAGTCCTTGTGTCTCTCTGACAGAGAAAAAGATGTGGAACTGCATTTGGTTTAACAACTAATTTGCAACCAGTAATCTTATATCTTATGAAATTTTCACAATCATCTTCAATCTAAAATGTAGAAACGTACATTTATTTATAACCCATGAACATACGTAAATAATATCTGATATACCTACCAGTTTTCACATATGTCAATCTGTCACAAAGTTTCAGTAAGGCTAACTGGCTAAATCGCATACTCTCCAGGGGCTACACATATTTTATTATGTTTATAACATTGTAACGAAAAGTTGCAGGATATAAACAAATACGTCAATTATAAGGTATAAGTGCACAATATCTTCTCGGTCCCTATGACGTCATTCGGGCTACCTCCCAGCATTCCCAGTTCCCAGTCGCGTTTTCTCGCCGCCGATTTTTTTCAGTTTTAAATTGATTGTAAAAAAATACATTTTTCAGATTTAAGCCGAACGACTTTAGATAAAGAATCCAAGGGCTACATTTATTAAATTAAGACAATAAAAATTTTTAGGATACTACCCTATTATTAGGACTAGCCCCATGGAAAGATCTCCAATATTAGTTATTATTAAGGCTACATTCTTACTGATACCATTCACTGTGGCATCTATGTTAAACAGTATTTTCAACTCCGATCCAAATGAAGGAAAAAACTTGCGACAGTGCACACCGGATGTGTACCCAGCAGCATTGGTTCCATTTTGACTTCCTTGGCTCCATTTTGACGCGTGGAATCAACTTATTAACAAGCAGGCGAGCATATCAATCTCAGCGAATATCGGATTTTTCCCATTTTTCATTTTTTTTAAGACTTGCTATGATTTTTTCTGAAATTACGTATTATTACATATTGGCGAAATAAATGTTATGATATTTTATCTTTATGGCTTCCACTTTATCACGCGTGAGTACCGGGTAGCGAAGTTCTCGCCGGTGAGAGAAATTAGAAAAACGCTGGTTCAGTATATTTACAGAAGTGTGACAAATATAAAAAGGACACCAGCTTAAGCAAGAATTACCTCTAACAGAAAAATATTCATCCAAATATATAGGAATTGAAATTAAAAAGAAATTCATAAAAATCTTCAAAGTTAATATAGCCCTCAATCATATAATAGCCCATAATAAATATAACATAAAGAATCTTAGACCATTGATACCCAAAGAAAAAGCAGAGAATAGAGAGCTATGAAATTTTGTGCATGGGGAGGAGTAAATTTAACTATCTTGGAAATATATAATAAATAATGGAGAGGTCCTGAGGAAATTATAAGGAAGAAGAGAGTTATTAGACGCCGTCAAACGATGAGAAGAGGAAATATATCTTTTGGAACTAAGAATTCCATTGCTATTTTAAAATCGAAGGAAAAATTCAAGACAGAGGAGTCAAGGAGAAAGACCTAGAGACTATTGAATATTTAAAACGAATTATGGAAGAAGATGGAGAAAAGTTACAAGGGAATGAGAAGAAGGGCAAGCAACAGAAACAGTGAATGGAAAATTATGACCTTCAAGTAATCATGAGTACGACGGCCTAGAGGGAAAAGAAGTGGACTGTGGACCCTATACGGCATGAAAATTTCCGATTTGGTAACTTTCGGTACACTGGATAATCTGGAGCGCATAGAATTGATACGAGTTGGTCCCCACCTGGGTTACTCAAGGTGTCTGGCTGTATGGGACCTACGTAAGTAAGGTTTACTTACCTTATGTTAGGTTTACATGAAAATACCTATGTCAAGTACAGCAAGCGGGAAGCAGCTAGGTTTGTGAGAGGTTATCATGAAAAAGATTCATTGCCACGATATTACCTGGATGAATCACGTTGGGAGACAGTCGTTGATCACAGACAGAAACATAAAAGTTGAATCTACTTTGAAAATTTCTGGCAGGTTTACTTTCCAAAGAGGTTATAGATCTATCAAAACATGCCTTACCACTGTTGATCTGATCACAGACATAAATTCAGATAGATTTACTCTGTAGAACGGATAGATTTAAATAATGTAATTTTTTCCTTGTACTATTAAAGAACATATATTATCCCAATCAAGAACAGGATATTGGGAATAAGTTGAAGAACTTAATTGATATCACTGCATGCGTCTTAATATTCCCCTAATATGAGAACAGTGTTCTTCCTTCATTAATGGAATGTTGATGGACCACTAAATGTTAGTGCATGAAAGTAATTGTACTCCTAATAAAATTTATTGCACTTGTGAATGCATGCCTGTTAAATGTGTGTGGATTATCACCCACTTCCAGTCTCCTATTTATTGCGGCGGCTTACATGCTTGGTGTTTCGTAGATGCATGTACGTCTTTTAGTCCAGTGGATGAAGGTTTTTTGGTCCGAATTCTTTGGAACAACACCGATTGTCGTGAAATTTGGACAGTAAGTAGGGAATAGGCCCAGTAATAAAAGTGATACAGTGCCGATGTGTGATTTTACCCTGGTGGAGGGGATGCAACCCTTTCTCAGGGGTGGAAATTATCACAATCGAAAAAACCGCAAAAACTGATAGAGGGGTGAATTGTAAACAAAATATATTATATGATATTTTTTGGTTAAATAAATATTTTTAGAGTTATGTGGAAATGAAAGTGTTGATTTTTCATCTAAAAGAACATATTTTAGATTGTTTTTTCACAAATAACTGGAGAACCGTGCGTTTTATTTAAAAAATCGTAAGTAGTATACATGAAGCTTATAAAATAACGAATTGATTTAGTTTTTTTTTATTTCTATAGATGCAATACAAACCGAGTTATGGCTCTTTGAAGGAACTGTTGGTTCGCCGAACACTAAATTCGTATTTCTAAACGTTGAATAACAGGAAAACGACGAATTTTTAGAGAAAAACTTATATATATATTTTTTGAAAGTACTTAAAAAAAAACCTTCAAAATAAATTTTTTTTAAGTCTATAGAGTTATAAAAACTTACGGATTTATAACGAAAATAAAATGATTGTCTTGTTTTTTCGAGAAAAAACGCAGGAATTAACCCAATGGCTTAATCGAAAGAATTGCAATTAGGCCGAATTCATTTAAAATTGACTTTATTTATGTAATAAAAGTTCTATATGTAAGTTTGAGCGGTTTATAGTGCTTTTTTAAAAGTTAGATTTCACGGTGAAAATATTTTTGAAATTAAAAAAAATTCTATTTTTTTCCAAATAACTCATAAACTCAAGAAGATACGAAAAAAATGTTGAAATACAAAATTGTAGCTTTATTTTTGAGAAAAATTTTCCTTTTTGTTATTTTTCTAAGTTGATAATTAATTGAGAAATCACCGTTTGAAGTTCGTATTTGAGTGCAAAATGCACCTTCCCGAAGCCACTTAACCTCAAAAATCTCAAAAGCTAAAAATTCCAAAAAGTTGCAATATATAGGCCTTAAAGTTCCCTGTAAAATGAGATTTTGTACGATTGAATATCTTTAAAATTAAAAAAGTAATCGTGAAATAACCTATCACATTTTTTAAATAAATTTTCGGAGCATGCTATATTCTCGACAATTTCGGAGTATTACAACACATGTCCATTCTACATCTACATACTCACATACCCATACTTATACACATATAAATATTGTGTGAGATTACTTTCCCGCCTTAATTTTGAAAAAAGACCGTTTACCCTGAGGTATAACTGTATACATCAGGGGGTGGTTTTTAAGGAATGAAACATTGCAATAAATACGAAATAACATAAAGTACATTGACGGGATTTTTATTCAGTATAAATGCCCCATTATAAAATTTCAAGATGTTTAAAACTTATTTATATATGAATTTCATCATGAGAGGGGTGGTTTTTAAGGGATGAAACATTGAAATAAATATGAAATAACATTATGAAAAATGACGGGATTATTATTCAGTATAAATGCCCGATTATAAAATTTCACATAGTAGCGTAATTAAGAGGAAATTTATGACTACAGCCGTTAGGCACTTACGTGTTGCTGACGACTCTGAAGGCCTTGCGCTGCAGGTACTTCAACCCCTTGACATTGCCACATATCAGAGACGCCACGGTGAATTTCTTGATGGCCTTTAGTTGACCTATGGGGAAAAATTGATCACAAATATAATTAAGTAATACATAACTCGGACGATGAAAAACTAACAAACGTGAATAATACTAGCGAAACAGTAAAAAAAACGAACACACAAAAGAACACCACCGATTGCTTCCAAATTATCCGTGGTTTTCCTTTGTGTATTCTCTGCGTTTTTCATGTTTATACACACATCCACATATACTATATATATATATATATATATACAAACACACACACATATACTGATATACGAACACACGCACACACCCATACACATACATACACAGAAACAGGTAATAAAGAAAGACTCACATGATGAAGAGATATTTCGGGGCCTGCTTGGCCCTTCGTCGGTCTGCGAGAACTCGAATCTCGGGACTAGGGTTCTCTCAGACCGACGAAGGGCAAGCAGGCCCCGAAATATCTCTTCATATTGTCTTTTTTTATTACCTGTCTCTGTGGGTGTAAGTGCATGGGTGTGTGCGTGTGTTCGTGTTTGCTGCTCGTCTGAGTTTTCCTGAAGTATATATATATATACACACACACAGACACAAAAGCCATATGGCAAAAATACACATTAAAAATTATAGAAAATAAGGAAAGGTAACATAAAAGGACGAACACAAAATGTGGTAGAAAATATTTGATGGAAACCGACAAATTCATGGGAGACAAAAGTGTTGTCCTCATCCAGGACTCGAACACCAGACTTCTCAATGTCCGGTTGGGCGCACTGTACCTCTTTCATACTCGTATGTCTGTTTGCAATGTTGCTTTCCTATCTTCCCTTGTGTTTGTCCATTCTTCGACAGTGGTATGAATCTCAGCAACTGAACAGTAAATCCCATTCTTTCGAAAAAGTTAAATCCTATCTACCCGATAAAATCATGTCTAAGGATGCAGTTCTAGGTGGTGTAATTGGTTAAACCACGCCCAACCGGCCATTAGGAAGTCCGGTGTTCGAGTCCCGGCTGAGGACAAAACTTTTCCCATATGAATTTGACGGCTTCCATAAAATATTTTCTACCACACTTTATTTCGTCCTATTATGTGTTTCCTTTCCTTATTTTCTATTATTTCTATGTGTGTGTGTGTATATATATATATATGTATATATATTGTGACGGAACTGATTCTGATAAATTAATTAATTAACTTTAATTAAATTTTTTTAAATTAATTAAATTTTATTTTTATTTTTTTATTTAATTTTTAATTTAAAAT
>WURS02435655.1:0-15399 GCA_011762765.2 Rhinocypha anisoptera | reverse complement strand
AAAGTATTGGCAAGAGTTGAATAAAAACTGCGGCACTGATGTAGATCATATTACGTACTGTAACTCAGAGAGAAACGCCCTCCTGTTGCTTGGCAGTCTCTCACTCCCGTTTGACCTTTAACTAATACCTTTTCCTGCATTGTCTACAAGTCTAGTTCACTGCTGCGATAGATCGGCTATAGGGATGAAGTAGCACCAGGATATGACAGACTGGAGCACAGATTCCAAGATATTGTTTAGTCATTCCCCAGGAAAGTCTGTGGCGTACAACCACAAATTCTCCTCTCGTAAAGCCTTCCTTACAATGTAGATTCGTGAGGCATGACAATATGACTGTTTGAATCCTGCGAGCTATGCAACCCGAACAACACTCCAAAATCTACTCGCTATGGCGATAGTGAGATATGAGCACTCGTAATAAGTGGCGGAACTCCCTATGTTTGAACACGTGACCAACCAACGCAAAACGATCACTCGCTATAGCGATACTCTCGTTATAAGCCATTCTCGCTTTAGCAAACTTTAGTGTACTTAAATCGATGACTACCATTAAAATCGACGTGAATATTCCTGATTTTGTTGCAGTGTCATAAAGTTCTGCGGTTTTGTTTGGTAAAAACAAAAGGCTACTTCTGCCGGGGTCCAAAAAGGCTTTTTGTAAAATCATTATATCAAATTTAACCCTTTCAGGACGGGAAAGTTCTCTGAGAAATGGTCACCGTGTGACTGAGCTCTCCAAAATATCTTATGCACCCGGGTATGGAGCATCTTGGTTTTGTTTTGGTTTCCAGGTATAGGAATTTACCCTTTTTGGACCCTTTCCTCTACCGGATAATTAGGCAGATGCGACCCTCCACCCCTTCAGCTTTCCCGTCTCAGCATGAGTCCGTGGACAGTTATATTTTATTCGAGTGTTTATGCTAAAAACATAAATTTTGTATTATTAAATAATTTGTTTTCGCAAATGGTCATCTTTTGATTTTCTCTCAAAATCCTTTTTTTAATTGAAATTCTACTGTCATTATTAACGATTTTAATATATTACCTTATGAAATATGCAATCTCTCCAAGAAGTTTTCCAAGCCAAGTTTTTCTAAAAAACAACGTTAATATTAACACTAGATCTTCATTTAAAATTGGAATATAGTCTTTAAAACAAATTAGGATCGTTTCATCAGCTATATTTATAACAAAATTAACAAATAATTTTTTTAGGAAAACAACTGATAAACAATATAATTACCGCCGACTACCTCCTAGGAGAGGGATGGAAAAAGGCCCGAGGGTTGAGAAAACGAGTCCCTTTGACTGGGAAAGGGTTTGGGTCCCGCGGAGTTGGGGAACAGAAGGGTTACATTTTATACCTGGGTTACTAGTCCACGCCATGGCCAAGTCCGACGCACTGGTGCGTAGAAAAATCTCGGACGCACCGGTGAGTCTTTAGGTCGTCTACGTAGAAAAATCTCCAACGCACAGGTGCATCTTTCGTCGTGAAAGGGTTAACAGCGTGTAGGACTGGGGTAGAATTTTTGCTCCAAGGCTGTGGCAAAACTAATCAACAATGTGAAACTTGGGATATGAAGAAATTAACAAAATGTGAACAAGGTATAATGGTCAGTTAAAAAAAATATTTATAACTTTTATTTTGCAATTATTATTAGGTAGAAAGACCAAAAAAATATTAAATCCTGGCACGACACATTGTCAGAAATCATTTCAAGTTAAGGATTAAAAGAAATAATTTACCTAAAAATAATTAACAGTTTATAAGATAAAGATGGAGAATTTACCATGGAGATTTATCATGGTGATAAAAATTTAATAAAATTCCAGTTTAAAGGGGCTTCTCTCCCTCAGATTATCACTACGATCTAGACGAAGTCGTTATATAAGCCTGCCTCTCCAGGCCACACCTTGTGGTCTTGACCCATAGGCATTTGACACCCTTATCTCTTGGCACAGCAGGCGAAAAGTGAGACTTGATAGTCAAGGCATTCCCTTGACCTTTCAGATAGAAGCCTAGTAAATTTTCATCTCAAAATTTGTGTGTCTTTCGGCGGTATATGTTTTCAGTTTACTGTTTGGGGGATAGGGAGAAAAGGTGTCCCCCTTAAAGTTCATCAGAAAAAGGCTTCATTGCACAAAAAGATATGTACAAACTAATGTACAATGCAGGAGGTGAGGAACGTCTCATCTGTGGATCTAATAGAACAATTTCTGAAGATGTCTATTGACAACACTGAGGAAAACCAGATCCTAATTACTGAGACTGAGTCAGTTGATCATGGAGATGGCAGTGACAGCAGTACAATTCCTTTACCTTGAATACAGTGATGTGAATGCTGTTGGTGGCATTCCTCTCAGCTCCAGAAAATATCTGTGTAGCATGTAATGACCCAGAGTAGTTACTGATTAAACTGTAAATGACAGCATTTAAATTCCTGTGGTGGAGTCTCCCAGCCAATGTTTTTCTGGGGATTTAATTCTGCTCTGCATACTTTTATGTTTTTACCTTTATCTTTAGCGTTTTTAAAGATATTTATGAAAGGTAAAAAATATTATGAAGTACATGTATTGTTGTATTATACTTTTGCTTTATTTACTACTGTTACAAACTATGCCAAGTTACAAAAAAATCCTTTTCACTGAAAATAGGATATTTTATTAAATTTTACAGCCTTCCTTTTTATCTTTCACTTCTTACTTACTCTAACTTATTTTTCGTGTGAAATATTGTAAAGCATTTGTCCTCACAGAGCCCTATGTTGTACTTAGAACGTGGAAAAAATATCCGTTTCTCCTTGCCTTGGAGTGGGCATATCCTGCATCTTGCTTAAACTCCCTCTCTCAAGCCAATGGTCATAATCTCTAGCTTCAAGGTCGACGATGCTTGTTGATACAGCAGCAGGGGATAAGTTAGATGGATCTCCTCCTTAGATGCCACGAAAAGATTTCTAACGAGAGCCAAACGAAAATCTCGATGACTCATCTTGCTCCTGACAGAAGCAAAGGCTAACCATGACTTTACAATTGTCAGATCAAAGAGGTGAAAGAATAACCTTTTAGTCCAATTCCAGGATCTTCTGTGTTTGGAGTAACTGTTAGCCATTTTGTTGGACTTATCTACTTAACCAATATATTTATTATTGTATTTTATAATATCAGGTTTCAGAGCTTTTCCTTGACTGTCACAAAAACTTCCCTCTGTAGGTGGCTCATGCATATTTGTCAACACATGGACATTTCTTTTATCCTTCCAAACAATTGCTGTCAGATCTCTTCTGCTCCTCACTTTCATGTCTCCACATTTTAGTTTCTGCTTCTTACCCTGGAATTCTTTTGGCATACCATTACGGTTTGATCTGACTGTCCCACAGCAATTTTATTTTTATTTCCTTTAGATCATTGAAAAGTTTGGGGGAAGAAAAAAAATTGTCCATGATAAGTTTGTGCCCTCTGCCTTCCATTCTTCTCATCATTTTTTCAGTCGCATGAGTACCTGTCATGTCTTTTATCGCCTCTGTCCTGTCTTTTCCTAGGTAGATACTCATCTGCTGTATAGCCTGCTGAACCACATAACTTATAAATTTTTATTCCAAACCTCTTATGATTTTTGGTATGTGTTGCTTGAAAATCACTCTACCTTGGAATAAAACAATAATTTCACCCACAGCAAGGTACTCTTAAGACCTGTAAAGTCTTTTGTATTTTTCATTGAGAAGATCAAAAAGAGTTCTTTATCTTCCACAGTCTATCGTAATTTTCAACATCCCTATTCGGTTCATTTTCATTGTTGGTGAAATGTGAAAATTGAGGGATATGCAAGAACCTCTCACGTGCCATAGAAAGGTATGAAAAACAACTCCAATCACATCCAGTAGTCTTTTAGTGACTCAGATGTCATGTCCCATTTGAATCACAATTGTTAAAAATGTAGACATTTTGGAGTAACTAATATCAGGTTCTGGAGATGATTTAAATTTCTTTTGAATCATCTCAGGATCGAACAAACAGGGAGTAATATCGGTTTGTCTTTTGCACTGCATAGAAATATGGTAAAAAAACTTGCTGTGATATTAGGAGTTTCAACGGTATTCAAGCCCCTGTGGCCACCAGAAAAACAAATGGTTGTTGGAATGCATAGCCGTTTGATTTCTTCACCCACTCCTTAGAGTGAGCCGGAGCTGAACTCTGGCCGATGCTGCTATCCTCATCCTCAGATCGGTCATTGTCATCAGTGACATTTGCATCTGAGTTGCTATCTGTGAAAAGTTCCTCTGCAAATTCACTCTCCAGCAACTTTTGCTTACGATCCAGTGAACACAACAAAATAGTTATTTCCCTAAATAAAAATGCAGGATATAAGCTCAAAAATTTATATGCTAAAAAATGTTTTCAACCTGGTAAATCGATAATCTAAGAAATAAGATACAAAATTTGCACCGAAACATGTCGAAATAAAGAAGTTTTTTTAAAAGTGGAAATTGCAAATTTTGTAACTTATTTCTTAGATTATTATTTTAGGTTGTCAATCAATTACTGACTTCAATAATTGCTTATTCTAATAGCCCCTTTCTTTTTGTTTATTCTATTAATTTTATTTCATAGTTTTCGATTCTGAACTAAAGTATGAATATTCCAACGTTTGCAAAAAGTTTCCTTCACCATTTAATTAGTCCGTTTTATGTAAACGAAATACAATACCAGAAACTACATAAAAAGTACTAAAAAATAGAAAAATATACATGTTGGAATTACTCAGCGATCAACTCGGCTTGAAAAAATGTGTTTTTAAAGATAGTACGATATAAAAAACATTTTTAGCTATAATTTTTTATAAACACAGTGGGAATTTCGTTGTTCGAAATATCTTAAGTAAAAATTGATCAATTAGCTTGTTCATATCTGCTGTATTGTCATTCATTTTCCATCAGCTATTAGTGATCCTTAGTAGCACGAAAAAATTAACCAAATCATGTGTTCTTCGCAAAATTTGCCTTGCGCAATTAAGAAGTCTAAAAACCTAACAAGCGAGGCACAGCAGGACCCATTCCATGCCCTAGTTTTGAGCTGTAAAGTGCAAAAAAGAAGAAGGCGTGCAAATCAAGATAAGCGTCGGAAAGTGGAACACTACCACAACCAAGGAATGCATTCATGTTAGTAAAATAGAGTTACAGTGAGCTCTTGGATGCTCACTCCTTTGCGCCAACTACGAGTAGTAATGTTAGGAGCGCAATGCAGAATTAAGGAAAAAATACTTATGCTCGCACGACACTGGAACAAATGAACGACGGGAGCAATAAAGTACATTGAGAGAGTCAGTGAAGAGCTTGGCTGCGCGCCATCCACGTGCTGTTTCTGCCAATGCGATGTCGGCACATTTAACATCGGGAAAGGGGCTAGCAACACTATTGATAAGACACCGTAGTGATATAAATGTATTCCTGAGTCATTGAAGAAGTGAAAAGACTTCAAACGGGAACTCATCAAAATTTTTCCTTTGAAATCGAGGTTAAAAATTTTGTTTGTTTCCTTAAAACTGTAAAAACAAAAATCGCGAATGTGTTAAGCTGATGACTGGTTCTCTTTTCACGGTCACGGGGGTGAGATCTCCACGTACTTTTGTTTAAATAAATTCGAGTGTTTCTTGATGCGTGTGGTGCCGTATTTTCCAGAACAATAAACTCCTGGTTCCATAAAGTTAAATGAAACTTCATTGACACTCTTGTGCATTCACACAATTTCAAGTGTTTGCCTCTCCAGAGATATTGAAAATCTACACGTTATTGCAATTTATAGTGCAAAGTCAGAAGGAATACTTGTCAATGAATACTCACAATCAGGAATGCCGTCAATTTTCACTCGTCAGGGGGTAGCTTAAAATTTTATAGAGCTTACAGGGAAAGAAACATGAAATACACACATTTATATCAATGCGGAAAAATTTATATGCAATGAATTATGCATATTTGTTAACAATATTTGTGTTAATGTCCTTCAATGAGATAAAAACCAGATTTTCAGTTAGTTTTAGTCAGACCCATGTTACGATAATAAAATTCTCAAGTCACAATTGTTGCAAAAATATTCCATAATATATCCCAAAGAGCTATCCCTATTACTCATTTGAAGCATGGTATTTGAATCTCACAAAAATTATTCCTGTAAAGGCAATTGAATTTTCCCTACAAATCGGGCCATAGTGGCAAGTCGGACGTAAGGCACGGCGGTTATAAATTGATGCCTCTCAGATTAAGCCATGCTGCACCAAATAGATAAGCCACTGATTGCCACATTCCAGGGCATTCCGCACTAGCATGCCAAACTGGTGAATGCGGACAGTTTTTACCGTGACGTTGTGATTCACGTTGAAGCGACGAGAGATGCCGTTTTGCGGGGATGGGATGGAAACGCGCTCATTCTCTTCTCGATTTTAGAATAATTTTTCAACGCCGCACCGCTTTGTCTACTCTGCATTCTCCGTAGCAAAAAAAAACACAAATAAGCGCCACAGTCTCGCCGTGCTGCTGGAACGAATTCGAATTCCTCGCCCACCAACTCAATCAACATCACCGGTGGTTCAGCAAAAACAAATTTTCCGTCTCAGTTATTAACGGCGCGTGAAATTAAGGGGCTTCTCGAATTCAAGGAAATTCAAATCAAGCCTGTCAGGCTCGATACGTAATTCTTTAACGAAAGAGTAGTGAAGGAACAATGTGATAAGGAATAATAGGAGATGAAGCATGCCATATGTCTGTCCTTATTGCCATAACCCGTTGTGCTGGCTTTCGTCGTTTAAATTCCTAGAGAGTGTGAAGTATTTGAATATACGTCACATTAATTCTTCTAAAAATTATCTTCTATTTCTGAAATATTTTAAGGAAAGCCTTCAAAAGTTGTACAAAATGTCTTCTGGTTAAGGTAAGGACTCTTTAATTCCTATAACCTCTTAAAATAATTTAATATGATAATACATTCTCATTCCTCCGCTTATGACTTAGTGATATAGCTTTTTCCGAACTTTTTTAAAAGTAGGATTATCCTTACCCTTCTGACAGGAAGGTTCAAGAACTTGCCTGCCTCCACCAACGTCCAATAAAAGGGGTGGCAGTAATATCTGGATCTTGGAGGGATTCATAATGCGCTTTTTATTCTCATAAGTGATTACGAAAACAAGTCAAAATTACTCGATGCTGATATAATCAGTAAACTTAAATTTTTTAGGATAATTAATTTCAATAAACACCGCTTAAAATGGCAGGCATAATTGAATTATTAAATTACTAAGTTGCTATTAAATACACGTGGATATATCCCATTTGGTCACTGGATTATAGTCCTTCATACCCAAAATGAGGATTCAGACCTTGAAGTACACTCTAAGAATGAACTATAGGTAGGAAAATCACGATTATAAAAGAAAAAATAGCTCAATGTCTTATGAATGGTTTATCATGAAATCAATCTAACGGGAAAATGGGGATTAAGTAGCTGTGTCACATCAAAATGATGTGTAGGTTGGTTAGCATCGAAAAATTTACAATACACTTTTGAACATAAATGGAATAATCCTCACAGTCGCGATTATTTTCTGAATTTCTACGTTTTATGAGGTCTAATGAAAAAGAATCATTTAATGTTTGTTACTTCGATCAGTTCACGCATTCACAGGACAGTTTACCTTAAAACATATTCGAAAATATCTCAAATATACCAAGGAAACGATCGGATGGATTCAAAGTAATACAAAGCCCTTGATGTGTGCGTTCTCTTGGTCTCTCTGGAGGAGAATATATAATCTGCGGAAAATAAATTGTGATCATTACCACGAAGACGGAGAGATTACGTCAGCCCCGAATGCACGACGTCATTCGGAACCTTTTCCCTAGGGGATGCTACCCACGCCGACGAGGACCAAGCGCCCCAAACCCCCTCTGGTTGCGACACGTTAACTGACGGTGTGCGAAAGACGGGAACCCATCGTCTGCTCACTTCGGCGGACGAGACAACGTAAAATTCCATTTATAATGAACCCTTCTATTATATAAACCACCGTATTCATTTGTTAAGCCTCATAACAATGGGTGGAAGGTGGCAGGAGTTAAGCTCACGGACAGAGAGAATTCTGTAGTGGCAATTTTCAGTGGAATATAAAAGCTCCCGACCCATGACAATGTCTATCCCGGGCATTCACACGGCGAGTCACATTTCGTACATACTTAACGGATGGTCCGCTGTACTGATGAACTCAAATGTGAGAAATTAAATCATACCTTCTGATGAGGATAACATTTTCTGACAAATGGCAATCATGCTTAAAGAACAAAATCGATGCTTTCAATAGATAAATGTAAAGTTATCAGGTGAACTAATGCCTTCTCAAGAGGATAACGTCGTCTTCATAAAAATCGCATTCAAAAAACTTAAAGATTGATGTTTTATTTGGAAGAGTGTAAAGCATCAAATGAAAGAGATGGCAAAAACTACAACTGGAGCAAAGAGCGCTTAAATTAACACAGTACGAAGGATTTGATTCAATATTTCAAAGAAAAAACAAGTCTACGATGCAGAATAATGCTTAAACGGCACCTTTATTACTAGAAATAAATTGCTTTCCCACGGATTTTTTCTGTGGGTAAAACTGTGAAATGGTTTTTTTCATAATTCGTTAAAAATTTCTTCCTAATAGGTATGTTTCCTAATAAACATAGCTGATTTCACTAATATTAAAACCTTAATTTAAACTTGAGTTAAACGCAATGAGAAACAAAATACATTTAAAAATCGTGTTTAATATTACGTACGTCATTGTCATCTGCAATAATAAAATAAAATGAAAAAAAATGTCTTAAGAAACGAAGTGAAGCCACAACAAAAATATATCCTTTACCAATTTGAGTTACCATTTTGATTTTACTCATTTTTTGTATAGTTCAACTGAATCATTCCTTTAGTGGGCGGAAACCAAATGAATTTAGCCTTCATGGGGGATGAGTTACCGAAATCCCGGGGACTACGTCATCCAGATTCTCCAACACCCCCTTCCCTTCCTCAACATCCCCTATGCTACCCAACGGACAACGGGTATCATCAAGATCCCTCGCTTCGCCACCTCCCCTAACTCCCTTAAAACTACGTAGTTCCCCTTACACGCCATAACCCTTCCAGGGACCTGCAGAAGTATCAAAGGGCCGGTTTCAGTGGTCAGAAGTTCTCTACGGACAAGTGCAAGGTGAATGTCGTTCCAATGGAAAAGATTGTTTCGGCGAAAGCTGACAGCAAAAAGACAGTGACGCCAAGAAAAGATTCCTCCGCCGAATAGAATGCATGTTCTAAAACGGGGAAATTTTTCTGTCTCACTAATCCGTTGAAATATTTTTTGTCTTCTAAATTACCCTATTTTGGTGTGGGAGAGGTGGAAGTCCGTCAAAAAATGCAAGGTTTTTGTTGAGTTCTACACGCAGAAGAATGGAAACGAAATGAATTTATATTCGTGGCGGTTACTTCTTTATGTTCTGTAGTTGCGACTGCGATTTGCGGGAGGATAATTAAAGGATTCCATATTCCAGCATTCAATCAAATTTGGTTTCTACATCCCCTATGGCTGCGCCCAGGAACATGATGCTGAGGCGAGACTATTCCTTGGGGGTCAGAACGTAAGAATAATGTTGACCTTTCCTTTCCAAAGTCAAGGGAAAGAATATATCCTGAATGTGATAACGAGATATGAGCTCATGAAGGAATTATCAGAAGCTCTATTCATCTAATATTATGACGCACCTTCAACACTCAGATTATCTCTCTTCCGGAGTATTTTTACCTTCCTAAATGCTAACAACTGAAGCCAAATCCAAAACTCACACTTCCGGAATAGAATAGGTAACCGAGAAGAAAAGACAACAACACGGCGTTTTTTTTCCGGTATCAGTCTCAGCAGCTAGTCAAAGGTTAGGAATGCAGTCCCTTGCTAAGTAATCGGGTGCCGGTCTACCCGCTTAACGTGGCGTGGCTTCTCGCCTGAAGTAAGAATGGGGACCTTTCAGCAACCTACGTTGACAGAAATATAGAAATAGTTTTGTTTCAATAGACTATAAAAATCATCATGCAAATCACATCATTATCAAAAGTAGTCCTTCTGACTGACGAGTAGTTGGCCAAGCTCTCCATTTTTTTCATTTCCCACGATATACCACACACAAATAATCAACCATATTATCGGGAACCATAATCATGACTATAACTGGCGAATGAAACAGTAGTAACTCTGCTCAATGCAATGAAACATACTTAGCTACAGATGTCGAACTTAACGGAATAATTCCCTACTGAAATTTCCCCCAATGAAAAATTATTCTCTATACGTATTAATTTTTTAATCGGAGCCGTGATTTAAGTATGTCCAGCGTTCAAATTAATTTTTCTTATATTTCTGCAATTCTGAGACAAATATTTCATTTGCACCAGGTGAACGACATTTACGAAATTGTAATCAGTGTATAACCTTGTGACGTCACGGAAGAAAGTAACGTTTACGGCTACAAAAAGGAAATGTTGAGGGTTACGAAAAGCAGGCCCTTGAATCATATTTTGCTTTTGCTAGTTATGGTTATTAAGCACTCCTAGAAAAGATAAAGAGGAACAAGAAAGTGCAGGTATTTGGCAAGAGGTGTCCAGTTTGCTGAATGCCCCTTTATTCCTTCCAACTAACACCACAAAATATAAATAATTTTAGGCATTTCACTGGCACTTATATAAGACTTGTATCTCCGTAATCATCACTTAAAGAATTTTTTATTAGTCTCATACATTCCGAAAATGTTAGAATTTCCTTTTCTCTGGTAGTGCTGTAAACTCGTCACAGCCAGGGAATAGCTTTTTGTTGCAGTAATACGCTGTATTTGTATTTTTATGTCTATCGCTGGTGCTGCCCTCCCTAATGTCTCCCCCTTGCATTTGTTTGATGACTTTTGGATCTAAAAAAAACTAATAGAGCTTAAACCTTATATCCTATGCACTTTACTCGTTATTCAGTTTTCTTCCGTAAATTTTATTGTGACATTGTTTTCATTTCTTCTTTAAGAGGTATTTTCTATTTTATTTACTTTATATTAATTGTAAAATACAAATTTATCAGTTCTTTATCTTTAAAGAATAGTAACCTCGTAGAATTTCTTCTATTTGTATTTTATGGGCAACAAAATGACTGATTATTGGGAATTACTTCACGCACATAGGACACAGTTTTTGAAATTCAAAGGAAAAGCCATTCTCCTGTCTCTCTTCCCATCCATTTCTAAGTTATGTTTTTACTATTTCTGTAAAATACTAATGTTATGGCGTGTGTGCTAATTACACAGGACTTTGTTCAGTTACACTGTCAGAGATTTTGGCTGTGAATTATTTTCACAATTGTGCTCTTCATTTCTATTTGCCAAGGAGTGGTCAATCCCTTGAAAGAAATTATCAATCTTCATTAATACACCAAAAATATTGAAAAATGGTTTTAAAATAATTTATTTAAATCATTTATAACTGATTAAAGTATTCTGGTGCAGTGTAACATTGTTAATCGTTAGACAAAATTTAATTTTCAAAATTAAAATATATTCAATCCATGATGTAATATTTAAATTAATAGCTGGTCAGTTCCTTTGTCAATTGATAATGTAAAAAAATTATTAACTACAGAATTTCTCGTAGCTACCCTAATTGGTAACTGAAATAATGTGCATAAGATAATGGTTAATCGCGTAGCAACATGCAGTTTTGTCCGTACATCATCACAAATGAATTTATTGTATCACACATTATCAAATGAATAAAAACATTAATATAGACTAGGCCTACTTCCTAACTTATTAGCTCACCGTGCCATCAGAAATTCAATTTTTTTAATTGATTAGAAAAATTAGCATACTTCCCTTCCCTAGATAAAGGTTAGCAAAGCCATTAATACTTCACACAGTAAATGCTAGTACAGGCTGTCATTACTTCTGATGGAATTTATATTCCGTTTAGAGATTATTTACAGCAATAAGTTAATTCGATTTATGTTAAGAGTAATACGAATTTATAAGCAAAATTTCAAGGCTCAATAAATGGTATAGAGTATGTGTCCGATAAGAGAAAGTGGCTGAACAAAAAAAAATTGCTCTTTAATTGAAAACTGTGCCATTCATTGCATTTTTCAGTTTTATAACAATGTCTTCCTTTAGAGCGAATAAACAAAGTAATAATAAATTAAATATGAAACATAAAGGTAGAAAAATGTTTTTGAAATACAAAATGATGTACATTATATACTAAGTATTAATCTGAAATGATATGGAATGGCACAGCTTGTCATATTATATACAATAAATAAAATGACGAAAAGAATATAAAATAATATGTGATTTCATGCCAAAATATTCCCTATGCTTGTGTATAATAATTAATTTATTGACTCTTTGTATATTTTTTGCCAAAGAATTAGTGCATTATGAAAGAGAATACCTTGGATTATCACGTTCCGATCATATTCAGGGAATGTAAAGCTTTACCTAGAGTTTCCGTGCTACTATCAATAACGCAGAGAGATAACGAGGCAAAGTGTGCTTAGAAAAGATGATAGGTAAACAAAAAAAGGATGGACGCCAGATGCAACCCTGCAGATAGTAAATAGTGTGCTATGACGGTAAGGCATTGGTGATAACCATAGGAATGACTTTCGCTCTCTCGTATAAAACTATAATGTCTCATGAGTTTGTCGCGAGAGAATAGTATTCTATGAAATGATACATAAAGACGAATGAAAGAAAATAGCAGGGCGTTTTGAAATCCATTTATGAGCAATAGGAACGATTGGCAGGGTTCCGTATGATAACTTATAGCCTCGTCAACAGTTATCGCAAGAAAAATGTTATTCTTTGTAGGCAGGCTGAACAATTTTAATCTGAGGTAATGCGTTGGCAAAAAAAAACTGAAAATTCGAACGTATAATTTTAAGTCATTAAAAAGCGTCTAATGGCAAGCAATCAAAAGAAAATCAAATCCTCCAAAGCCGACATTAAGCTCTTCAACTTCCCACCCGATGGGATTTAAACAGCAGCATTTTTTTTCTTCTTAATCGTTTCCCGGATTGAGCTATTTTCAGCTTTCACGTGGATATTTGGAATAAAGTGAGGGGGCAATCATAATATTTACGGTAGTATTTTTATAAAGCTCATCGTACCTTCTTCCTGGAACGGCTCATAAACCAGAATCCTTGAGGATTCATCGAGGTAAAGAGTGACGGAGAGGGAGGGGCGGGAGGGGGGGAGGGTAAAAAAGGGAAATCGAACCATTTCTTTGGTCGACCACCGGTGGAAAAAACCGATTTCCACGAACGTTGCCCTAGCCCACCTCCCGCCCGCCTTTCCCCGCTCTCTTCGGCCTCTGGCCTTGGCCGAAACTTCTTGCGATCAAACCAAAAGTCGTCGTAAAGCTTTCTATAAAACGAGAAACCTTAACAAAAACAGAGGAGGAGGATAGCGGACCCGGGGGTCCGAGAGGCCGGGACGACGAAGAATGACCTCCGCCCACTCACCGGCGGCGTTGGGGGAGTCGAAATTTCCCTCGCACGGCCATTACCCTTGCTTCCCTCCTGACCCGCCTACATCCCTCTCGCTGTCCAACCGAACCCTTCCCAACACATGGAGGGATATAAATCTATCGACGTTTGAGCTGTGTGCAAATGCACATACATACATGTGGGCATACCCGTAAAATACCTAAATTTACATGCATACATACATTTATGAGGGTATCATTACTTTTAATACGGATATTTACTTTTAATGACGGATATTTCTCGGGAAATTCGCAAATATTCATCCAGGAGATTTTTGCAAATGGTACGCACGATTTGAATGTCACATTTTATTGGGAGAAATTTCTTGAAGATGTTTCTTCTGGGTCGTGGAGTAAGGATTTCAGAGTGACTTTCTCTTTCGTACAGAATCAATAGTCAAGACGCAGTCTCCTCTAAGGATGTAAATTTGTTATGTCCAGGTAATTTTAATGTTGTAACGAGAATGCGAAAAATATGATAATAACAGTAGTAAGTGTATATTGATTACCTTTAGTAAAAGAGATGAGATAAGGAAACATGGTTAAGAACAAATATATTTACCCAAAAAAATTCAGTTTGTCAATGAAAAACACCTTTTTAGTTTTGGATGATATTATATTTCAAAGATAACGGGTAACGAATTTATTAAAGCATTTAAAATTATTTCCATGACTGATTTAAAATTCTTCACCGTATCGGGTCTCTTAGGTAATTGTCAGAATGAATTTTTGCAAATTATTAGGGAAATGGAATACATGGTAATCATAAAGGTTAATTTAAAATGCGGCAGAATGTAACCACATTAATCTGGGTCAAATCGTGAGAAATTGAGTGTCATGATTTTTTTTATTTTAAGAACTAAGAAAAAATAGGGAATAGATTTTATCTAAGGTGGAGGTTGTTTAGCGGGTCAAAATTATTACCGTCCGATTGAGCATGATGATCGTATTTGTGAATAGAAAGACTTTGGTGTTACTACATTATGATGTTCACAATGATTATGAATCGCAATATTATTTATGCTTCATAATCATTTTCTGTTACCTTATAGGACGACAAATATTATATTTTTTCTTCCGTATTTACCATATCATTCAACATATTAACCTTTGTATTTGATACTGCGGCGCCTTTCTTTTTTATCACATCGGTATAGCAAAAAACTAGTTATATTCAATTTATGTCGCTATTCATTATTATAATATTAGAAGAAACTTATGAAATACTTTTTCAATAATGACATTGTCATTCACAAAGAAGTTTACTGTCATTTAAGAGGTTGACATAGTGCATACTGTCGTATTTTGCAGAAACGTTGTTCAGAAACTGCATAGTGCTTCCATTGCTCAGGCTATTATTAACGGCAAAAGAAAATTATTTATTGCCAAAAAATTACCAATTTAATTTTTTCAAGCTATTACCAAGAATATGAATGAAACGAAAAACAAATAACTATTTGTCACAAACAAGTGATCATTTCATTCAATTACAAATACTAAAATATATAGTTGAGCTTCTTTGATCGGTAGATATGATAGAAATTTCTAAAAATGATATCTATCAAATTACACATGAGTAATATGGAAATAGAAATAAGTGAACTGAAATCATTCCGAGTAACGTCGAGAACCGAAGAAGTAATAGTATTTTTGTTTATAGGATGCTTCGACGGCTGTCATTTCACATCTCGTCAAACCATAGTAAAACCCTATTGGAAAAACACAACACACATGCCCTGGGCGGGACTCGAACCCGCGACATTTGGGTTGCTCCCAGGCTAACCCTGCCGGCCCGATAACGGTTTCCCT
>WURS02435644.1:0-15401 GCA_011762765.2 Rhinocypha anisoptera | reverse complement strand
GTAAGGGGGCAGTTCCTTTCCCTGTGCCGCTCGTGGTTTCCCACGATGCGAGGCCCAGGAGATCACTCCGCTTGGATTTCAGCTCTTGGTGTCCAGAGGTGCCATCGGGCTTTGAACCCGGGTCAACATTGCAACTTCCCTTATAAGCGTTGTCTATTTTGGGTTTGAGCGTTTTCCCTTATTAAAAACTAATTTTTTATGCCATATTTACCGGGATTTTCTGTTTATTTACATTTTAGTGAGTTTTGAATATCTTTTTTGAAATCCACTTCTTCATCTATTTCTAAAGCAGATTATTTCAGCGCAAAGGCATTTCAGTAAAGACGTATACAAGCCCCGGATCACTACGGTATTTCGGAACAGAAACGTCAAAATGCCAGGAATAGAATATCGGATAGATTTAAAATGCCATTTGTCTTCGTAATATCAGACGACAGAAAATACTTGGTTGCATTCGTGGTTAGGGTAATTATTCGTCCTTGTATGAACGCATTTTTGGTGATTTAAGAAATAGGTTAAAAAATTTGCAATTTCCACTTTAAATAAAAAAACTTCTTCTTTTCTTGATAATGGTGTAGTGCACCAAAACATGTCGGAATAAAGAAGAAATTTTTTAAAAAGTGGAAATTGCAAATTTTTTAACCTATTGTTATATTATGGATCGTTTCCACCAAATCTCACATGACTCTATAGCATTTTTGGTGTGTAATATCTCTCTGCTACACGTCCTTTCGCTGGCTTGCAGGGTATCACGTAGATGTACTGTCTCCACCTCAGGTATTCCTTCGACAGATGTTCATCTAGCGAAAAGGTGTCTTAGGTAGTAAGAACTCGTATTAATCATTCGGATTTGTATATTTTCATAAAACATCTTGCATCTCACAATCCAAATGTCTATGATGTTTCTGTGTTTCACGGAGATTCAAGTTCGGTTATCGGCGTGTGAGAACTTGTTCGGCAGACGCTGCGATTCAACGTTCGTTCTTTTCTAATTTCGTCTCTCTCCGCCACTCCAATTCGCATCTTCTTCTGATCACAATTATGATATGCTATGCCCAGCTTTCGGTTGACGTCACCTTCTTTTCGTCACAGGCCGCAGTTATCTCTTGCCAGATACGTTAATTAATCCTAGTGAACTAAGAAGCATCAGGATTTTCAGCTGATTGGTCTTTCGTGTTAAAAATGGGAGCATAATGCTTTTGTAAAGATATCGATAATTATTGTAACAGATCGAGGCTAACGTACAATTTTCGTGTTATTATTATTATTCTAGGGTAGAGATGGACGATTCCGATTCGATTCACTCGGAAATCGATTATTTCAATACAATTCCCGATTATTGTGATGTGATTCTGATTCCATTCATTTCCTTTCCAATTCAATTCAGTTCATATTCCGATTCAATTACGATTACATTTCAGTTACAATTTCGATTCAGATGCGATTCATTTACTATTCTGATTCCGTTAAGATTCCTATTCGAATCGATTCACATGATGCGATTCGAATCGATTTGGTCGAATCGACTCATTCCTTTTAATCGCCCATCTCTACTCTAGGGTGATTAATCATGGACCCTGTTTGAAATGACATTTCACCCGGTGATTTTATCTTAATCCTTCCATACTTCCAAATGTTTTGTATGCAAGTTTGGTGAACAGTTTTGAAGGAATGCATGCTCGGTGTTATCTCACATACTGCCACACGCCATCAAGGAGACTTTTAGTGCATTTCATAGATGGAACTGAGACACAAGGTGGTTCTGTTTCCGTGGAATACGATCATACCAGCCGCGAGATGCCATACGTTTTCGTGACAGCGGGGGCTGCGTCACTTCAAGTAAAACAATAAATGCCGTACTTGCAGCGCGAGTTCACTGAAACGAATTGCGAATGAGAGTGGTCAAAGCCGGAATATTTATTATGCCCTCGAATGAGATTTCCTCCGAGGGCGGATAGAAACCTCAACAACGAGCCATCCATCATCCCATCAACATAAGTTTATTACCAATGAAGACGGCCCCGTTGCTTTCTTTACCTTTGCACGCTTGAATAGATTTGAATACGAATAATTGATGCGCCGAAGGATATTTGGTGCATTCATAAAAGGCATTGTGCTGACTGGGTAAATAAGCGAGGGTTTCTGATTTACGTGATGCTTGCTTTCATGCGTCAGGCACTTCATCGAGCTTAAAAAAAAGTTGGCGAGCAGTAGGAAAATGGTTTCAGGATTGACTTCTCGGAATTCTTTCATCTTGAAAGGCTTAGGAAAAATAGTGCGATTCCACATAAACAATATTTTTGTAAACGCAACTAGGTTTCGCTGTAATACAGTGTCTCTCAGTGAGCACTCACGACATTTAAGTAATGAAGATTCAGGTGTGATGTTGTGCTATGCGGACAGATTCCTGGCGAAATGGAATGGCGAACTACCACTGATAAAAAATATTCTAACTCGAGTTTCAGTGTAGTTACACCATCATAAGAGGGCTATCATTTTTTTGATGATGGATTGATACCAATGAAATGCGAGTCATAATTAAAAAATATCTGAAGTTCACGTAATCATTTCGCAATGATATATGACATTATTCTGTATGTATAGCGAATAATACCTTAATGTTCACCTGAAGATTCTGTATAGCAAAGAAACCTGGTCTTTTTTGCAATAATTTTTTAATATGAAACTGCAGTTCTTTTCCGTTAACCCTTTTTGGCGTGAAGTGGTTAATCTGCGATAAAAATTTGGAAGATTTGTCGAAATGCGCAATTCATGCAAGTCGATCACACATCTGTGTCCTTGTGCAGGTGGCTCAATATTTACGCAAACAATGGAGGATGGCGCGCATTTTTTATGGTGAGGATCATTTCAGACATGTGGGATTATTTACGCGATTTTATCAGAATAAATTTCACGAACTTCCTCTTTCTCCGACGGCACTATAGGGATTAGAATAATTCTCATTTGAGTCTGTGTCATAATAAGCATTCCGAAACGTTTCTTACACAAGAAAATGTCTGTTGGTAATCCTGATAGTCTTATGCCATAAACTTTTAATGGAAAAAAGTAACTGACAGGTTTCGCAATCTCTTGTGATATCATTCCTTTCATATTCAAGGAGAAACTGTTACGGTACACAAATGTCTCCCCCACAATTGAAGGTGAAGGAGGCAAGATAATAGATTCCTGAACCGAAGATCTAAACTCGTGGATTTCATTTAACAGCATTATGACAAGCACTAATTTTATTTAACTATGCACTAATATATTAAAACAAGATATATTTAACAGCATTAAAAATTTTATGACAAGCACTATAGTTCGTACTTATTTTTAAAGTGCACTTAGAACTATCATATTTTAAGTATCAATACAACCTCAAATGCGTTGTTACCAATGGGCATTGGAGTTACTTGAATAATTACATGTTTAACTATTACATTAACTGTTTATATCAATAATTGGCTTATTAAAAATAGATGTACGGCTAAAATGATAGTGTAAATAATAGCCATAGATTTTTCAATGTTTGCCACATTCATTTACAACATTTGGAGTGATTTTTTTTAGCAAATTCATTGTTTTTTTCTGGAGAAATGTAATGGAAAGGAAAAGTCTTTTTATTAATTATATTTTATGTGGTTTCCATGAATTTGGGAGCATGCCATTGTATACGATTATAGTTTTGAAATATTTTAAATTGCTCATTTCATATAAACCCATTGTAATATGTAACATTTTCATATTAAAGCCCAAGGAAGACAATCTGGATTATGATTACTCCGCAGCTTGATTGTACAATATTTCACTGTAGGCATTTCTAGTGAGATCTAAAAAATACGTGTATTGAAACATTCTTTGGAAACATGATGTGGTAGTCAACTTCTTAGGTCTTTGTTATCCATTAATTAAATCCGCATGTTACGTTCATTGAGGAAGAAGTACGGGAAGGAGTAAAACTTATTGAATTTTGTGTATAAGTCTCGTTTACAAAATTGTGGTTTGAAAATGCTTGACCACGTGCACTAAACGAAATAATAAATTCAATTTTAAATTATAATGCCTAGGGAATGGATCCTTCCAAGCTTTTCATTTCTTGCACACTTATCATGGCGCCATGGTTTTTCACAGAAATTGAATCATAGTTGTTGGGGGATTATGACTCTACGGCGATCAGTGGCGAATGATAATTATTCCAATTGTTTGTATACCTTTGACAGAAATTGCTGTCATACTTTTGCTAAAATACATTCAGACCCATGTCTAAAAATAGGAGGTTATCTGTGTAAAATATAATGAGTTATATTCTTTGGAAGAAAGTTAACCGTTGTATTTTTAGCGTATTTACGTAGAGTGAAATGTATTCTCGCGTACAAATAAGGAGCTATATGCCCGCGGTGCTGCCTTATAGAAACTAAGCTTCATAAAACGTAACTTGGGGAATATTCTTGTGAAGGAGTTGAATGGAGTCGTTATTTCACGCTATTTGTTTCTGATCTTGACTTCGTATCGGGAATATTGGCCTCGGGAAACATGTTAGCATTTAATTTATAACAAATAATAGGCAACCTTGGTTAGTATTTTTGAAGAAAACGGACATTGAATGGAAGAGGAAGGCTTAAATCAGAAAAATACTTTATGGCAGGAGCTTTAAGTAAAGCAGCAAAAAAATTTGAAAGCCATTAGGTGATAAGGATTTGGTAGTAGTTTAGTAGTATTTTTGTTTATAGGGTGCTTCGACGGCTATGGTCATTTCGCATCTCTTCAAGCCACTGAAAAAACCCATCCGGATAAAAACAACAATCAGGCCCTGAGCGGGACTCGAACCCGCGAGCTTTGGGGTAGCCTTTGCGCTACCCACCAGGTTAACCCAGTCGATATAAGGATTTGGTCCTTGGTGATAGAGGATGGGAATGGATTTGAAACTTAGAGATTTTTGGTGTAATTCGGAGAAGGACATATGCAGCGTAAAGTGTGACGATGTTATTGGAGGATTTATGCTGGGAGCACTCGTTGATCTTAGGTTGAAATTCAATTAAAATTTACCATGTAAATTTAACGCAGATCACATCAGCGAAGAGGTTAAAGGCCCCGACTTACAACGGTAGATCAGACCGCATACTTAAAATCAGTGAGATATAGTGTAGACTGTTAATTTTTTTCGAGGGTAGGTGTAAATCTCTTGTTAGACACACTATGAGCCCCGTAGCTCATAGTATAGTTTGGGACTCTTAACCCACTCTAAAAACAGCCCCCATGGGCCGCAACTGAGTATGTTCATCTAGCAGCATCTCTTTCTTATTTTTTCCTCGGGTGATGGGGTATAGCTCACTGGCTATTCCCATCCCAGCCAGCGCATAAGTAGCCGTTTATACACTATTTACGTAAACTTTCGTAAAAATCCCCGAAACAGTTTCCCTGTACGATCAACGGTTGTTGGAAACGGTTTAGAAACGTTGGAACAACGGAAAGGCAAAATCGCAGTAGATGTCCGCAATTTTTAGGAAACGGCTGTCACAGCATGCCTCGCAGAGCCACCTGGTGGAAGATTTTGTCAATCGTGACGCGAGCGGCGCAACATACAGATATACCACAGAACTACCAATGTAATTCGATATCTCGCTTGTGCCTTATCGATCGACAATGACGATATATCGACCATGACATACGCAAATCTATTAACTTGTATTGAGCATGACGAATTATTTTCTTACTTTCAACTCTCTATTATAGACAAAAGAATCTTTCCATTGCAATTAATTTTACATATGTATTGACTGTTTGCATGTTTTCATTGGTGGTTTCTTACTGCCGTGCAAGATCATGGGGCTTCTGCCTTTTGCGTCTTCTTAACAGGAGTGGCGATTAGACTGTTAAAATGTCATTTTTTCCCCTCACGATCAGAAAAAAGAATAGATATTTTCGAAGTCTTGATCAGGGTAATTATGAGGATAGGAAGCTTTTAGTTTCGTAGTCTCTTGCATACGTGTTATACCTTCCAATAATTGTTATCATTTATTCCTCACGAATGAATGCATTAACGTTTTTCATGAAAAGTGTTGGTTTATTCCTCAATATTAACGCATTTGTGCTTAAAATAATACATGCTTGGTGTTTGATCACCCTCTTCCACACGCCTTTGCGACGGTTTGTAGGGTATTTCATAGATGTAGATGATCGCTAAATAATGTCATACCCAAAATGCTGGGGAGGAAAGGCGATGGTGTTTGTGGAAGAAATACGAAAGCGGGTAAAGTGAATAGCGTATAAGAGATGATATGATGTTAAAGACCGGACATTAGATAGAATGTGGGCGCGTAATGCATAGATTAAATTTCATGTATATGATGCGTGACATGTGTGGAGGTGAAGTAATTGATGCCACAATGTTATTTAGGTTATTATTACAGTAATATTTCAGTCACAAGTATAATTGTGGTCGTCTGGAAATTTAAATTATAAAAAGAAAAGCATTAAATATAAACTTGTAGAAAAGTATGGAATTCATAAAAACGTGAAAAACTAATGAAAAAAATCTCTGACTTACTGGTTATCAAAATAATTGGAAATACAGAATGTCACATCTTTTCTTAAAATTTGCATTAACTAATCAGACTATCTCTATTATAGTAAAGCTTTGAGGGAGACCTTCTAAATGCAAATGTTACGTGAAAGACGTACGTGGATAATTAAGAAAAATAAAGGCAAGACCACAATTTTGTCACAGAAGGATTCATTTTCATTTCTTTCGGAGGTAAGATCATCATAAAATATCAATCATAGAGGTTCAGAGTAGGTTAGTGCGAGCCAAGAAAAACTCTTGATTTTAGTGAAAGTCTTAATAAATAAAGTTTGGGAAGTCTTTTGGACACATTTAAATTTGTAGTTTGTTTCTTTGCAAATTTAGTAGTAGTAGAGAGAATAGAATATAGAAAGCAAAAGACATACAGCGTACGTGTTACACAAGATTATCCAATTGAAGTATTGATTAAGTAACGAAGACGTTCCGAGAAGGGAGACAGATAAAAGATTAAGGGTGAATTTATTGCACAAAGTGTAGACTCGGCATTAAGCTGAATAAAGTCTTGGAAGAACCTGTGGAAGGAAGAAACAAAAGGGAATGGTCCCCATTGCCAAATATGAAACGAATTCTATGGCAAACTACGTGAAAGTGAAGAAACAAGATCGGGTTATAGCGTTTTTGAGGAGATATTATTGATTTAGCTGCATCAGACCAATCTCACGATTGTTGTTCATTTCTCACGTACCAGGAAAGCACGAACTTAGCCAGGCAGCCATTTGAACTTCGCTTTTTAGGCAGCAAGAAGACCGCTGTTGGAAAAAGAACTATAATGCGCAGAATAGCCAAAACGAAGGTACACTTCCAGAAGAAACAAATATTTTCCTCAAATTATGCCTGGTTTGTCGTTTGGAATTGGTTCATTAGCACACATAAGAGGTACAAACATGTTTGAGAGTCATTCATCATTAATATTTCAATCATAAGATTATTTAAATGCAGCCCTCCACCCTTTCCTGCTAATGTGTCTTATAATTTGCTCTATATACTTGTCCCTCAGCCTTCTCCGCGGGGTCTTCCCTTCTATTATATCCTTCACTAACCCATTATACCTAAGGGTGTGTCCTATCCACCTTGTTCTTCTTGTCCTTATTGTACTCCACATTGACTTACCTTCCTCCGCCCTTCTGTGCACTTCCTCGCTCCTAACTCTGTCCGTGCATTTATTCATCAGCAGTCTCCTCCAGCACCATGTTTCGAAGTTTTCTATTCTTCTCTGGTCTGCTTTTCAAACGGTCCACGACTCTGATTCATAAAGCTCTATACTCTCTTAGAGAGGTGAGACATGGAATATAGCAGACTCAGAGAGAATAAGATTGGACGAAAATAAAGGCGCTGCTTAAGTAAAATTTTGAAAATTAAGTGCTTAAAAATAATAATTAATAAAGTAGTGCTTTGAAGAACTGAAAATTTGGTGTAAGAAAATAACATAGGAACTACGAAGAAATGAAGAGGCTGGCAAGTAACATGACAGCTTGGAGACCTGCTTCGAATTGACAGTGAACACCCCTCTGTGGGGGTGTGCTCGTAGATATTTAGGTGAGAACACCAAGTTGTACACGTTAATCGGATTATACTTTTAGAAAAAATGGAATCCATCGTCAAGCGGTTGCTCGCACACGTATTCCACGGAAAGAAAATTAATCCCTTAATCTACAGATTTGGGCTTGTATCCCTCTCTTACTTTGGAAATATAGTCGGACAGCCAAATATAGGTCTACGGAACGAATAATTGACTGAAATTTCCTATGAAATTCAGTGGAACTAAGTTTTTTGTTAAATTTAATCTGGCGTTGAACCTTCTTCGTTCTCCAAGGCTCCCAACTGAGTTCCCTAACCATCTTTGTAATTCTCTTAGTCATGACGAAATGTCAGGGAAAAACACTGCATTTAAACACACAATTTCATTATAAATACGACCAGTTTTCGCTGAAACAGAGCATATTCTGGTGAAGCAAGTAAGAAAGAATCTTTAGCATGTCTGAAGATGCCGTACTTTGGCGAAACTTGGTTGTGCTTACTATAAAATTGTTTTTGTTTAATTGCACTGTTACTATTTAACCTTTCATGATAAAAAATTCCAGGAAGTCAAGCTTGGAACGATTTCTTATTTATATTCTCTAAGCTATGATTAATGTTGATGCTTATAGCAGTATTTATATTTAAATTGTATTTAGACGGCTATGGCATCTTCAAACCGAAGAAAAAATCCTATTTTCATAAACACAACACCCATGCCCTAGAATGAAAATAAAAACAGCACTTTTCCAGCACTTATTCTCAGTATGAATCTCTTCCACCACATCACGCCTGATTCGGTGAATATCATGCCCTAGACCTCCAGGCTGACCCGGACGGCAATGTTTCTGCTGTTTCTTCTCCAAAAAGCTCTAAACTAATTTGAAGTGATCTATATTTTTAATCATTAAACACTTATGTTCTTTTTCACGTATGTTTTAACTTAGATGATGAATGCATACGTGCATTTCCTTGGTAACTTGTTAATCTTCTTAAACTTTCCTTCCGATTATTTTTCACGGCCTTGGGAGGGATTATAAAAGACTATTAAGTTTATAAGATTATAAATTCTCTTCCGTTACGTTTTGCACGGAGATCCCTTCGTCGTATCTCTTTATGCAGTTCACTGTTCCGAGTTCCCGGGAGGAATTCCAGCGATCGGATGGCCTTCGCCCTCTAAGCCTTATTCCTGCAGGCAGACCTTCGATTCTTGGTCGGAGCGACACCCATGTCAAAATGGTCGCTTTACGCATTTGTGCGAGACTTACAATTATTAAATTATAATAATAGGTAGAGCGAGTTTTGGCTTCTGCGAATTGTGCAATCATTGATCACGTGACTTAAGGCATGATGATGTTTCTGTCATGGTTACACCTTTTGTTTATTTATCCATATTAAGAGTTACGTAGGAATAAAATGCCAAATGAGTTATCTTTTCAGGGAATAACTTCGTCCTAATCCAATAAAAGGACCATCACATATGTATTTAAATTGAATTTTAATTTTTTGTGGTTTTTCAAGTTTTTTTTATTCGATTGTGTAATATTGTTGTCGTGAACTTGAGTAAGACTTTGTTGTCACAATGTTTTATAAAGTTCTGTGGTACTTTTGGAACGGAAAATTTGTGATTTCCCTGTTTGTATGTGAAATACTGTGCCCCTTAAAATTTGAATTTGCGATTACAATGTACAGCAATAAGTGTATAATGGTGCGACGTGTAGTAAAAAAAATGTTTAAACCAATCGCGTGCCACCGCGTAAAAGTCACGTGGTTTCAATGATGGAATAGCTTTATCTCTGCCGCGCAACCTGGAGGCTCATTATACCCATTATAACTCTACGGGAAGGACCTTTTTGAGGAACGTGAAATATTAGAACAGCGGAGTTTTACCGATGGCATTGAGCGTGCTCCAAACGACCATCGTCGGCCGCAGCAACAGAGCACTTCCTAGTGTACAATTATCGCTCTTAACTCCGTTGCTCAATCCTCCCGATCATCATCATACGCCTACGGGGTTGAACAAAGAGAGTTTCGACACTATACGCTACGGTCAGAGTAAACGCACGCGGAAATAACCCGTTGCTAATAAGTGATCATCGACGGTTAAGGTGTTATTACGCATTACCGCATTACCCCCAATCGATGTTTTTTGCCTGCCTGCGTCAAACGACTAACATTTAGGAATTCACGGATTAGTATTTGCCCTCCATTCATTTTCTGTAACTGGGTCATTAAAAAAAATATTTCCCTCGCGTGGTCAGTCGTGTTGTTTCTCTCCATGCTTGCACTGTCCCTTCTGCAAACACTGACATCAAACCCTGATTAAAATCCTTATCCTTGCTATAAACTCAGACATTTACTTTCCAGTTCCATTTTTTTTCTGCCAGGTGGCAACGCTAAGCCGACCTTAGGGTTGAATACTGTGGTTATATTTATTTCAGTGTAATATTTTTTAGCCATAAAATTATTATTTTTTAATTTGTATTTCAAATCACAATCTTAAATGTTTTCTTATAACTTCGAATTTCTGTTCGCAACGCGATATCCATAATAGACTAAGAGAAATGTACTTTTCCACAGATTTTCCATGGGTAAAATTACGTAAATTAAGTCTTGCATTTGAGTTGAATTAAGTACATAGATATGAATGATAGAATAGATAGAAGATCATGAAGTTTTCTCGGGTTTTGTAGGTGCCTACAAACACCCTGACCCGGTTGGAAACCCGAGAAAACTTCATCATCAACATTCGCCGGGAAAACCTACGAACTTTCATACATTCGTAGATATAATCCCAGCTAAATGTGTTTGCCGGAAACCCATTCAGGCAAAGTTAATATTAACAACTGACTTCATTAATCTATCCATTATTGAGAGTACATGAGTCTTCCTTTTTTAGTCAGAAATAATCATATTATTACACTGAATTCTCAGCATCTGCTTGCAGAATGAATTATGATCCGATTATTTGTTTGGAGCAACTCACCAAGCTAAACAATTCCTGTTCTAGTCTCTCTCTTCATTCCTTCGTAGTTCCCACTTCAAGTTTTCCATTAATAGCTTAGCATGCAACTCATTAGTAGTAAGTGATCGTCGGACTAGCTCCTGTGTTGTTTTCTTTTTGTGATCCACTCCATTTTATTTTTTTAACGTCCTCTGCCGTTTCCCGTATCCTTTTCCCATCGGTCTCTGTTTTGGGTGGTGTCTCTCTCTCTCATTTAATTATCTGCGGAGGGCTTGGGTTTTTCCTTCGTACCCCTACCTAACATGCTCTTCTCGGTCGTCCTCTACTCCTTCTGCCCTGTGGGGTTTCCCAATTCTTTATGTTCAAGGGCCATAGAACCCAGCTCATACTTTTCAGATGTCCGTACTAAGACAAATAATCCTCCTTCAATTATATCAATTATATCCGGGCTGGCGGGGTAGCATTCCCGTCTACCAATCCGGAGGTCCTGGGTTCGAATCCCGGATAGGCTGTCATTCATTCTCCACCTAAGGCATGGGTATCTGTGTTTCGTCCTTAATATTTTCACTGTTATATTGTGCCACCGTAATTGGCTAAGTGCTGTGTAGGCAATTGATTAAAATATTAATAAAAAAAATTATCCTCCTGCATCGTCATTTTTTCTCTGATTACTTCATTTGAGATGTGCTTTTATCTCGAAATGATGCGACTTTTTCTCTTAGCCTCCGTCCATAGATTTGCACGACTGTATATTACTGCCATTTATTCCTGTCTATACAGAACTGTTCAGGTGTAAATTTGGTCGGGAACTCGCTAAATTAGTTAGATTCGCCGATGACCAATCCCTAGTTAGTATTCAACCAAAGGACTGCAGAAGTAGTTGAGCTCTTTACAGGACCATTGTGAATGGTTTGGGATGAAAATTAACAGTAAGAAAGCTAAAGTAATGAAATTAACGAGAAAAAAGAAAGATACCAAACTAGAAGGGCAAAAATTGGAACGGGTAGAAAAGTTTACATATTTGGGAAACATCATAGAAGAAAATGGACGTAGTGACCAGGATAATATACTAAGATTTGCATTAGTAAAACAGGACTTGGCGAAAAGGAATGAGTTGGTCAGAGGGGACTTGAAGAAAAGATTAGTGAAAACTCTCAAATGGAGCGTAGCAAATGGTTCCAAAACCTGGTCCATGAGGAAGGATCATGAGCATACATTTGGAGGCTTTTGAGAAGTGGGTTTGGCGACGGATGGAGAAGGTTAGGTGAAGGGAGAGGAAAACTAATGAAGTATCAAAGAATGACAGTTCAGGAGAGGCGATTGCTGCGTGAAATCCAAAGAAAACAGGAAAGGTGGATGGAAGGGATACTAAGAGGCAATGGGCGATTGAGGGTCGTGATAGAGGGTAGAATGTTGGGCAAGCGAGGTAGGGGTAGGAAGAAGATAGGGATTTTGGTTAGAATAATAGGTGGTGGGTAGTATGCAGCTTTGAAGAGGAATTTAGTTAATATGTAGCGGGAAAATTTAACCTTAGTCACATCAAAAACTTACCTTAACTGGTAGATTACCCTTCATCACTAAACTGTAGCACCACTAGATATTTCACTCCCAATTATTTCTCTTCACCTTGTGTCTCTCATAAATTTCCGTATTCACTTATTCTACATCATACTTCTTCACATATTGTTGGTTTTCTTTATTTATATCCGATATTTTTTCCCCCATACCACACTTAATTTCATCCAATATTCATTTCTTTGTCTTCCGTCATCAAGCCCGTGGAACAGTAAAACTGCATGATGTCACGAATACCTTATTATTTGATTGCGATTCACTCATTACTGCATGTAAAGTGTAAAGAGGCTGTCGGACTACAGGCGTAGGGTGATGATCGATAAAGGCGGCTGGACCCCGTCCCGACTGATTGTGCCAACTTCATTTGTTCACGATTCATGCATTACGTCAGATATTAAGACATTGAAGACATTATGGAGGGGAGAATAGGTATTCCATATAGAATGATAGGTGGTAGGAGGCATGCAGAGTTGAAGAAGCTGGATTCGGTAGATCTAATTTGGAGTTCATGAAAAACCTACCTTAACCGGTGGATTTTCCTTCATCATCGTGTATTTTATAAAATGAATTTTCCATGGCACCACCATTTCCGTCCTACCGGCAATAGTATTTGTCTCATTTTCCAACGAACATGACAAATATGAATTCACTGCCGTTCACTAGTTCATCTCGAAGAAAGAACGGATGGTTTCCCGGCGTATTGCGTTGGTGAAGGCTATTCGTGCAGAAATGCAGAGAGTGACCCAGTGGAGAACCCAAATAGCCTTCACCCTAGTTCATCCCGCCTTCCGATCCCCGTTTTACCCATCAACCAAATTGCCAGCCGGGTCACTCTGGGGAAACTGGCTCGCCAGATAGTTTTTTTTTGGTGGTGGTGGGAAAATACTGTTACGCACCCTCAGGGAAAGAAATCCTGAGGAGTGTGGGACTCGCCCGGGGTCTTAGAGCCCCTGACCCACACCCACTAACAACCCACCGCCTGATTATGCATTTGATGGAAGGCAGCAGCCACAGCAGGCGACGTCATCCGGCCGGATCGCTCCAAACCTGCTCGCTCTCAATCGGTCCTCATCCGTGTGGTCCTGTTAAAGATTACGAGGAAAGGATCACTCACACCCAGGAAAATCATAGCGGACCCTTGTGGGATTGGGCCCGGTATACGGCATACCTCGGTCAGCGGACCGCCCCTAGTTTATGAGCATCTGAGGATTTAGAACTCATCTGGACCATTGAGAATATTACTTGCGAGGGGGCTGTCAACCCACAAGCAGGATGGGAAAGCAGAGCTCCGTTAGCTACCGCCCGAGGGCGGCATTTCCAGCCCGCACCACGAGGAGCTGGAGATGACTTGACGGCTCTGGTGTGAGCCGCCCTTACGAGCCAAAAGGTCGCGAGTTCGGGACCCGGCTAGGGTGTGAGTGTTGTGATTGTCCAAATGGGTTTTTTCTATTATTTGAAGAGTTGCTGAATAACCTTGGCCGTCCATGTACCCTATCACACATTCTTACGTTCTTGCCAAAAAAAATAAAACGATTTATTTAAAGTGATATCATAATAATAGTAATTATTACGAGTATAATCTTAACTTTGAAACCAACGATACATTACTTTAACTGTGCCAAAATTAAACCGAAATAATAATACCAACATTAAATGCAGAGGGCAACCGTTACCATAAAGAACACACAATAATTATCCCTTGATGGTATGACATTCACCCATGAATTACTACTAGTTCAATTCAATTTAAAGTCTTCCATTTCTGCCGAAAAACCAACTGTTCCTCCCCCTACCGCTCCACTCTTTCTTTCCTAGAATAATCCTTTCCATGCCTTCACCTACACCTAAATTAACCTACAAACATCCGCTTCCCGCAGTATATTCACGTTCTGCGGAAAACTAAATGGTAATTGATGCGTCGCTCATCCGAGGAAGCCATTTCGTTATATTTGAAGAAACATGTCACACCACGAAGCATAACGAACCCGGGCCCGAGACTGCAGCGGTTATTCCCTCATTGCGACAAGACTCATTGGAACCTCAGTACTTTAATGCGTTGGGCTGGCGAGCTAAAGTCCTCGGGCAAGAAGCAGCACGTCCGTAGCGCAGAGGAAAGAAAGGGGAAACTACGGGAATTGCCCCTAAGCCAACTATTTGAATGCAAATAGCATGTCCCGAATTCTTCGAAGTGGCAGATTATTTAATACTACTTCCCACAGCCTCTAATTAAATGACGTACGATGCAATCCTTCGGCGACTACGGTGGATCATTTCACGGAAAGATGAATAAAATAAGAGGATGATTGAACACTCCCAGTACTTCCGTGAATGGTCGTCGTTTCATTCATCTAGAGCCCTGCCTACAACTTCTTGGTTAACTTGTCGACGGCATTCTAAATTTTCCTATACATTTATGCCCTTGAAGACTTTCCATTTCTGTGCTATAAGTAACTAATTACTAATCTCCCACAATAACATTGAAGAATACTTAATAATGATTGTTTAATTTACTTCAGTTTAATTTTGTATGGCTCTTGCTCTCTCTATTTGTCTTGTCTTATACATGTAATTAACCATGATCAAACTGAATAATTCTGCAAGCGTAAGAACACAATTATATTATTTTTTAACTTGCCCAAGTATTGTTAATTTCATAATTATTTACCGCCGTTAAAATCGTGATGGAAACCCCTCAATAAGATGTTTCTTCAGGGGTGCCTAATTTCGCACATTATTTGGTGAATGTATTTTATGAACATGTAT
>WURS02435623.1:0-15401 GCA_011762765.2 Rhinocypha anisoptera | reverse complement strand
ATCGCATTAAGGTCCTTCGACAATAAGCTCCTATCTGCCTCACTGGAAATATCCTTGTATACCACCGCATCGTCAGCAAATAGGCGAATTTTGCTGGTGACCACGGTATTAATATCATTAACGTAAAGGAGAAATAGTAAGGGACCGATATACAGAAATAGTAAGGGACTACGAAGTCCTGCGTTCGGCTTTCAGGGAATTTCTTAGTTGTAGATGCAGTTGAAGATATCCATGTAAGGATCTGAATAATTATGTGGCATTAAATATACTTCTCCTTTCATATACGATATACCTATCGTAATACATCATTTCGTGAGTGAAATCAGGCACTCATAGTATTTTGCGGTTGCCCCCCCCCCCTTTGAATAGCTTCAGGATACTGGAATAAACAATATAATCGTGTGCGTCTTGGTACAGAAAATCATGCGCGTTCTAAACTAACAGGAACATTATTTTCCGAAATGAACGACCATAATACTCTAATAAGAGTACGCTTACACAATGATTTATGTGAGCAAAAGAAAAAGGAGGGAAGAACTCTTTTAACTTAAATATGTGATTCCCGAACTCGGATTGTTTGTTGGGCTGGTATTACTCAGGAAATTGTTCTAAAAGTATTTTTCCGCATATCTGAGAAAATAACCAGCCATTTAAAAACCTTAGAAATGAGAACTCTTGATCTTTTCACAAATTTAGTCATTCGGTAACTGAATTCATACTTTGAGTGCAATATAAATGGTTGAAGAAGAAAAGTTTGTATGCTTGTTCGTTAGGTTTCGTTAGTGCAACAATCTGACTTTCTTCTAAACTTGTACCGAAATAAACAAGGCTTTTCATCAAAAAGTCCTCCAAGATCGTAGTAAATTCTCAGCATCCAGTGTTTGTACTCATATGAATTAAAGAGATGGTGGCGTCCCATATTTTGTTGGAATTTAATTGTATAATATGGAAAGAATGCTTTGCAAAATCCACAAAAAATATTTATCGACACGATAAATATTTTTCTGTGGATTTTCTAAATTATTTTTCCATAACATGCGTATAAATACTTGGGGTGTAAAAATGATTTATTTTTAAGAGCGAAGTGGAAGGAGGATTCAGTTCTTATTCGCACGCGAAAACTGAAATATCACCTTCTTTCGAGCGTGGATAGGTGCCATTGGAGACTTCCTACGTTCACAGGTAAGCCCTTTCGCCTTAGGGCCACTCACGCCACCTTGCGCGGCGACCCCCTTCCCTTCCCTCCTCCGTGAGTGAGGGAAGGGGGAGAGTGAGGGGAGAGAATGCTGATCGTGCGTGCTTCCCGCGTGGGCGAGCCGTTTTTGTTTTCCACGTGATAATCACTCAGGCGACTCCAGCTCAAGCAAAAGCCGTCTCGCCCATGGGGGCCTAATCCATCCCACTCCAAAGGTATTATGTATGTATGCGTAATCGCAGCGGCGGCGATGAGGAAACACCTGTCTACCCTTCGAGCATCCGAATCGGTCGATTCCGCGAACAGCACCTTGCACACTGAAAGACAATAAATACCACGAAAAATATTAATTTTGTTTTTGAGGAAGTCGGAGCGGGAAATGATTTCGCGCTTAAGTTTATGCTTTAGCACATGCAAGTGTTTACATTTCAAGTCCATCGAGATATTCTATTAAAACGGAATTTTTGTGGAAGCTATAGAATAATTTATATGAAATTCAAGCGAAGTTGTTTTTAAGAGAAAGAAATAGTAAGAAAAATTGGAGAGCGAGATTGGTGAAAAAAATTCTTTCGAGAGGCAGGCTTGCAAAATAATATTAAAACAAAATGGAAAAACATCACCGACCTCGGTAACAGAAAACCACGTTGTTTATAAATTTGTGTTTCAAGATAATTCACCGCACTGAAGAGAAAATTAAATTAATATAACTTCTGATATAACTATTTCGTCAAACTTTAAATAAGCAAATACCGCCAAATGCGGAAATTCTCGGAAAATAGCTGAAAATAGGAGAAGAGATATTAATACAAATGGACGAAGACAAATGTGATGAGAAAGATGGAAACCCACCGATTCCAAAGAGAAAATATTTTCTGACTGAGGGCTAATTTTATCTGTGTTTTTAAAAAATCATTTCTTCCCGACTTAGTTTACGACGAAAATGACCGTAATAAAACACCTCTCATCCGTATTTTCTCGTCCTGTCTGAAAAAAACCTGTCTCTACATGCACCTAACTACTCCAGAGAACAAGGGAAACGTGAGGTACCTAACCAAAAAAAATCAACCGATTTGATTTTCAAGGTTGGCGGCCCTGCGGGCCTTCGGCCACCTCGAGTGGTATTCGCGGACTTAATGTTTCAATAATGTGACTATGAAGTTCGTAATGATTCGCACTATCATATCCATTGTTTGTTTGAGACCAGGGGAAGGTGTTGAACGCCCCGCCTACCCCATCACGTGGATTCGGAGACGTCGGCCTCTGATGCTAACGCCACTCTCACAATGCTAATACTTCACTCAGAGTGTGTTTTTGTGTGCGAGAAAGAGTTTCATCTTTAACGTGACAAGTCATTTTGAAATCTCAACATAATTTTCTAGATTCACGACAAACGCTGAGTTAACCGTCACTGTCTTCTCTTTAGTCTCAGGATTCGAAAAAAATTTTGATGCGATACACGCAGCTCCCACTTTAATCCGTAACCATCCCCTGCGTTCCACACGCGGTTTCACAAAGTGTGTCTCCGTTTTCTTACTTTTGACGATGGCATGTGACAAATCGCTCTCCATTGCCCTATATCGATCCTAATCTCAACGCTTCACTTGATTCCAGAGTCATGCGATCTTGCACTGAATGAATCCGAAAGCGGATTTTTTGTGCGGTGGTTACTACTTGACCTCTCAGTGGTAATTATAGATAGTGGTAAAATGAACGTCTTATTCCATAGAAGTTTAATTATTATTAAGTTTAAAAGATCCATTATCCATAAAATCAAAAGAGAAGATCGGCAAATAAAACATGTCTAGTGTTAAAATTAAATAAAGTCATACAGAGGTAACGATTCATACTGATGTCGCTTCCAACTTCCTCTCACAGTTTCCAAAGGTACCCGTGGGTATCCATTCTGGTATAGTATAAGTTAGAGTACCAACAAAACCTTTAAAATAGTTTTCAAGGCAGGAAGTAGGCCATACTCCAGAACCGTAATACGCATATACTAAATCATGTAATCAAATAAATAATTATGTTAAAGGTGACAAACCTTAGAGAATATTTATAGATATTTCATTTATTTGATTTCATTTATTCATTATGGAAGCTTTGTAAGGCATTATGCATCTTCAGAAAATACTTTGGTTGAATTGGAAGTTTTAATTTACTAGTTTTGCCAATATTTTTAATTTAATTTACTAAAAAAATATTTTCATGTAATTCCAGAGCTTCTGAAAACACAAAAAAATAACCAAAGAAAACACAACCAAGTAGGAGTGCTTCCTAATTATTTTGTTTTTGTCCCATATTGTTTAATTGTTGCTTTTCTCGATGAAAACATCCTATTTATCAATTCAGGTAGTCCTAGAATCCATGCAGTGGTTGAAATATATTTATTTTTCAATCAGTGATATTAGCTATAGATGTCAACAGTACTTTCACAACAAACAAGAAAACCATCTTTGCGTGTGCCTTTCTAGTACTTCATTTACGTACATCATCCATTGGAAGATATTAAACTGCCACAAAAATAGGATAACCTTCGACTTTCATAATTTTTTCTCCGCCAAGTTCAACTCCTGTTTTTTAAAATATTTATAAATGTATCGTGAGTTTAACCTTAAGAGGACTTGGATAAAGATCTTGAGTATACACATTTTGCATTTGTATGTAGAATTATATCTCCTCTTCGGCAGACATCCGTTCTCAAATTGAGTGAATTATGACAAAGACGCTCTACTACCTATTTCCTTTTCCGCGTGGAATGGAGCTTGGAGCATATTTCACCCAAATCTTACCTCGACATTCATAACATTCGATATGTACTTGCGAAACCACATGTAGAAAGTTGAGAGGTTTTTAAAGATACTCGTGCGAAATGACATAATCTTTTAAAGTGAATCCCCAACCTACTCCGCATTCGAAGATGAACTATGAAAATAATACTCGATTTTCCTAAGGGATTATTAGTGCGACAGAATTCAGCCTGCTAAACTCATTGATGAATTACCATCATACCTCAAAATAAGAATCACGGCGAACTTCCGCAGAATTTATTTAACTCGAATTTTCCATAATTCCACCTTTTTCCTCTTCTCTTAATTCTAAGGAATAAGAACTTTAGACTATATTGACATTAATTATTTTTTCCGCCCCTAATAATATCTAATACCTCAGTTTCTCCCACTGGGACTCCGATTGCTCTTTCTATACCTTTCGACTACTTCTAGTTCAAATATTCTCATTTTTCAATTTTGATTTTTCGTAGCCCTTGCCTTTTACAATAGGAACGCAAGAATCCTCTTCATTACATAAAATTCGGATGGCAAATAATATTCCTTAGGATGCTGATTATTTGAGATTTGGCCATTTCGATCTAAAAAAATTACTAAAATTCATTTTTCATCCACAATTTTAAATAACGTTCAATAAACTCTGGTCATAATTCGCTTTTTTTAAATTCACTTTTAATTCACTTTTTAATTATGCAAAAATATAATTTTATATTATAATATTAGCCGAATGTGTAATGACAACAGCACTTTGGTTTAGGCATTACTAAAGTTAAATCCATAAAACTTTTACCACATAAAGGTATCCATTAAGCTAACAATATACGACGTGAAATTACATTATTTCCCTATAAATTTTACGATAAATTAGCGAATAGCTCAGTCTTCATTTAAGAGCCCTCAGAGATATGGGAAAGTTAGTTCCGGGTTTTATAGAAAAGATTACATTTGGTAGGGCTGCATAATATATTTCGTAGGACTCCATTGAAACCATTCGGAGTTCGAGAAACAACATAGAAAGGCGAATACAAATCTAGTTTAGGAGAAAATGAATGTCGCCAAAGAACCTCGACACAAAAGGAAACAATCAATGACTACGAAAAAAAAAAATTCTTTCAGACTTTCTGTGACTCGCTTCGTTTCTTACTGAAAATGTCTCCTGATTTTGAATGGATCTCACACAAGTTTTCGGACAATCGTCGCCGAAAATCGGACCTGTCGGAAAGTATACGGTGGGCAAGGTGGATCCATCCCTCGCCACTGGAACGGAGGGGGGGAATCAGGGCTGGCCGCTCAGTCCTGCCGGCGCGTCGTCGCGTGGGTGGAGGGATGATGATTGGGCGCTCGTCTGGCGGGGGATGAGGGGGCGAGGCAAGGTTGGGGGTCCGTCGCGTATGTGCCACGCCCTCCCCCGTCAACCCCCACCTCTCACATTGCTATCCCCCCCCCCACCCACCCAACCCAACCCCGTCACAGCAGCTCCTTCTCCTGCTTCTTCTTAAAAATCCTGCTCCCCCCGGTTACCAAGGGTCGACAACCCTGCTGGACTCGATCCCCCCGCCCGTGTCCGTGTCGGTTCTCCCCCCTCCCCAGCTTCCCGACGTGTCCTCGAGACGAACTCGATTGAACGAAGGGGGACCAGTCCCCACCGAATGTCGCGTTAGCGTTCAATCTCCGTGACGCAGACAAAGGAGGGGTTGCTGTCGAAGGAGATCGGTCCGAAATAACGAGTAGGCATTTCGAATTAAAAATATCGAAATTAAGATATCGAAAGTAATATTCACTAGTTCCAAAGGTCACTCGAACTGGAGTCGGCACCGGGGCTAATGGAACTCACTCACATGTGGCCCTCTTTCCTTTCCGAAGAGTGTAAACCCGCTGACATTTATACATATCGGAAAGACATACGCCGCAGTCACACAATGTATATGTAAAATGTTAGACTTAATTTCGACGAACGTCCATGAAGCTTATTTTTCGTTTTTTCTCTCTGAAAACGTTTTTTTTATGCCCAAAAAAATTTGGCTTAGAGATTTAATTCTAATATGCGTGAAATGGTTTCAATTTTTTAGTTTGGTGAATTGGTAGATAATTATTACGGATTCGAAGGAGTTGAATCTTATAGACGAAATCCTAAGAACCTATCCTACTCTCAGCGTCTAATTTTTTTCGGATAATCTGTGCCTGCTTGGGCCATTAGTTACATTGGAATTACTCAACGCTACTCAGTGACGTGTGTCAACAAAGATTTTCTCTTTCTTTCAGTCGAATAGGGTATTTGAACGCCACGATTATGTTATTAAATGATCATATCCTCAAGGAACTCTTTAGCCTAACTGCCTTATTGCAAGGTCAAGGTTAATATTCGAGGTACAAAGTGCCTCTGAGCATATACGAAATTTTGTGAAGAAATTTATGGAATCGATATTCTTAACAGAAGAAGAGCAACATACTTTTCCACAGTCTCTATTGTAATTACGAAGCGTTTTCCATGATACGGCAGCATTAGGGACAATTTCCTTACTAGTTCTACCTGATGATCCCACATCAGAGTGAAACGTTCCTTACCTACGACTAAGTTCTTAGAAAAGTCCCTTGTTCTTTTCCTTTTATGATAAGTAATGCGCCGTAACCTGTTTTCTCGAATTAACCATTGTAAATGTTACCGTGAGCCGATTTCATAATTTGGTGGTCGTTGTTTTGAAAGTGGTTCAGATCATTGGTGATCGCCGTGGAATCTGCCTCTGCCTTCGTGATGGTGAAGAGATTTTCGAGTGGCGGGAGAACACGCCCGTGGTATGTCTCTTTGACCCATTTCGATTTTTTGCCGCCGTACCGAGCACCGAAGGCGCACACGCGATCTCCTCTTCTCCCTCGACATTCCAAGATGCCTTCCACGCATGAGGCGGTCGAATTCAAATCCAACTATCACCCTTTTTCTCCCGCGCTTCGCCGCTCCCTAAACCGAACGTCAGCTCTCCCAGGGAAAGAAGTTTTAGGCCACTCGCACCTTCACAATGCCCCTTTGCATAACAATCGGGAGTTTCATTAAAAGCGGGTCTCTAGATACCGGACGTGGCCTGGTGGAGGGGGGGGGGGGAGGTGATGCCTCCATATTTTGTTGTGAGGGCAGGGGATCCATTTTCACGCCAGGGATTGCAGCCGTTGAAAACTGGGTCTGTGCTCATTATAATATTTGGACGTAACGCGTGGTCGAGCCTGCGTACCACAATGGAACGCGTACCAATCAAACAATTAAGGAATCTCTTTCGACAGTGGATGCTAGAATGAGCATTGAAGTGCTAATGCAAATGTTGGCCGCCGAGATCCCCACCACCCGGGCACTGCCTGGGATATTGTCGGAACGTTAAATGTCCTCTGCGTGCTGGAGTCTATTTTTTTCTTGATTCGACGTCAGAGTACCTTCTAAAAGCAACTGCTGGTCCTCCTCTGACACCAAGAATTTCATTATAAGTATGCATTGTGATGGTTTAAATCTTGACAGGGCATGAAAAAACTCGGCAAAAAAAGCGAATGCAAGTCAGGAAATGCAGGAAATATGTATGAAAATGTCATTTTAAAAGATTTTTTGTAATATATTACGACACATTTATAGAAAAAAGCACGAGGTGGAACAAGAGGTGTCAGGAAAACAATTATACGGAGAGATCGAATATTGGGTGCCAATTCATCAATCGGATGTTTTTATTTCATGCCTGCCATCGAAATGAAATCACAATTGCCGTAGCCATTCAAATAAAGTTTACTGCAGTATATAGAAAGTTATGAGACGAGACTCACATTTATATTAAAATAGTAACAAGTACGTATGTGTAAATGTTCCTAATATTATTTAAGTGGGGTGTAAAACTATTGGAAGTATTCGAAGGAGAAAATGGTCCAGACGAAAAAACTTATCTTCCACGAAACTGTGTCATAGATTTAATATCCTCATCTTATTCTCAAAAGACCTCAACGATTTCTCAGGAGGTAGTTCTATCAATATGTAATGGGAACTAGACTTTTATTTATTTAATTGCCTTTTTAGGATATAAGATCACGTGTAGCAGAAGAGTTTACAATTTACAGTGGAATTTTTAACAACGTGAGAGTACATTCGAACAACAAAGAAAAATGAATGCAAATAAATAACAATAAAATTTTCAATTATTATTGTAGGGCATTGGCTAAGTATTTACCGGTAGAGAAATGGCAGACAGTGAGGTTGGTAAATGCGTTTTAGGAAAGCGAAAATTGGCCAATTATGTCAGGGAGAAATTTCAATAGAGAGAAGAGGGAAAAGAAAAGCTAACGCTTCAAAAACTTGCCTAGTACACATCCTATGTTTTAAGAACTCTCTTTCATGCCATGATAATTATTTTAAGTAGTTCATTCATTGGAATGGGTAATTCACTTAATAATAATGTCTTTATTAATGGGGTGATATTGGGACTATAGCAGTTCCTTCTTCCACCTAACACCTTGTCAAAATCACAAGTTTTATTCAATAAATAAATAATAAGCTTACTTGCAAGGAAGGGAGAGGATTATCGACTGACAGGGGGCGGGGGGTAGGCCGTCCGTCTCGCATTAGGCCGTTTGCATAACAATTTGTTTCACAATATATTGACAAACATTAACTGTGTTACAGTAACATAAGAAAAGTGACTAATCTGTGTATGCTTGAGTGATAAATGTACTTGTTGGAAAAACACAAGGAAATTCGGACCTGAAAAAATCAACCGCAGGAAAACACTCACACTTAATTAAGAGTAGGCAAGGGTCAACAAAATGTATTGGTGGAGTTTACGGTGCACACACCCAAGTCGAATTACCGCTGCTGTCGCTGCTGCTGTTGCCACTGGCGGTCTACAACCCGCACCATCCCCCGCCCTTTCCCGTCCCCGCGACCTTCCGCGCCCCCTCTTACACCACCGGCAAAGTGTTCCGGGCCTTCAAGGGGTGGCCCCAGGGCCGGTGCCAGTGGCGCCCCTCCTCAAGAGGGCAACAAATACATTCACGGCGCTTTGATGCATGTGGTCTAACGCAAGAAGGACGACCTAACTCCCGCCCCCTGTCAGTCGATAATCCTCTACCCCCCCTGTAACATCTGGGGTCTTAGGGGGCACTCGGAAGGGCCTTCTGATGCAACGACCCCCTCTTCCCACCACCCTTTCGCTCCCTCCCTCCCTCCTTCCCTCCGTCTCTCTCTCTCGCAGCGACCTGTTTGCCCCTTCTCTCTCCCTCTTTATCTCTCTCCCTCTTTATCTCTCTCCTTCTTTATCTCTCTCCCTCTTTATCTCTCTCCCTCTTTATCTCTCTCCCTTTCTCTCTCTCCCTCTTTCTCTCTACTTTCTCTCTCTTTCACTTCCTCTTTCTCTTCTTCTTTCTCCCTCTTTCTAACCCTCTCTCTCCCTCTTTCTCTCCCTCTCCCTTTCTCTCTCTTCCCCTATTTATCTCCATCTTTCTCTCGCTCTTTCTCCCTCTTTCTAACCCTCTCTCTCCCTCTTTATCTCCCTCTTTCTCTCCCTCTCCCTTTCCCCCTCTCCCTCTTTCTCCCTCTCTTCCTCTCCCTTCCTCTCCCTTCCTCTCCCTCTCTCTCCCCCTCTCTCTCTCAGAACCCGTTCGATTTCACTCACTCACCGACTCCACCTTTCTCCACCATGTTTATCGCCCTGCCGTCCCTTCCTTCTCCCCAGTCCCCCCTCTTCCTCTTCCCTCGTCCTTTTATCAGCTTCATTGTTGACCCGAAAGAAAGGGGAGACTACGTATTTTAAGTCGTTAACTCATGTAATCGAATTCATTCCTCTCGCATCGAATTTCTTCCTCCCGTTCGTGTCCCCACCTCCTGCGTTCTCCTTGTCCCCCCTTCGAAGCTGTTAGCGTTGATGCATCCACGAAGCAAAGGGCGCCCCTCCCGGCTACTACGTCCCTGCGTCTACCGCGGAGAAACCTATTGTGCAGGCATATTTATGACAATAGGTGCAAATTGCCGGACTCCTAGTGAATTGCAGTCACGGTGGCTGACTGATTGGCCTGTTGGCCTGAAATATCGTCTCCACTATAGGACGGCAGCATTTCGCTTTAGTCAATAGGCGTGGATGGTGGAACAAGTAACAATTTACCACTCCGATGTAAGCATCCCCGAGGGATTCGAATTGTTGCGGTGGCTGTTGTACTAACTCTTCACCCCGGGGACCGAGGGTAGGATCCCCGGAGGCGGGAGGGCGGGGCGGTTGCATTCATCAATGGTGTTTCCCGTCGCCGCTGCTCGATTGTCGCACCCGAAGCACCTTTTGTTTCCGTTATATCCTCTGCCGGTTAGGATGTTATTCTGTAGACTCACCTTCATTAAGTGCGAGCTTACACTCACACTGGATTTCCGGGACCCAAGTTGTATCCCCTCAATCCATTCATAACGCGAAATAATCCTCTTCCCAGAAGGGAGCGAATGGACTAACTTCTGCGTCATGTGGCTGGGAGGGCCCGCGAATGAGCTTTGTGCTTTACTGCATTCATCCGAGATGTACTAATAAGGAGATAGAACGTGCTATTTTTGAGTTTAAAAAACTACTCTTGGTTCTAAGGAAAAGGATTGCCCTTATTTTTTTTTGGGTACACATTTGCCCTTATTTTAAGGGGTTTCCATGAATATTAAAGTATCCTTCAAATGTATCAATCATGATATGGCCATATCTTTACAGCAGACGCTTGACATGTTTCGTCTTTGGCACGTACAGACCGAAGTTTCAGAGTTGTGAATTGTTTTTTAGGCTATAAGATGAATTTTATATCCAAGAGCACAGTCATCGTTTGGCTATTAATATTGTTTTCTTAAATCAGAGTACTTATCACTGGTGTCCAGGCGATAATGAAATCAATGCGACAAATTACTTGACTTGGTGATCGAAATAATTCTCTTCAGCGGCGGAATTCATGTTTAAAAGAACGCAACATTTGTTGCATTTTGCAGCACATATCGAATCAGTTAAAGAAAAAGGAATCTGAAATTTTTTTGTTGAAAAGAATACCTTTTATTGGTTATTTATTGAAATTTAATTACTTAATGAGATTTCTAAGAAGTTTCCAGGTTCCGCCTGATTAGCACTTGCTTAATACGGAGATACACGACTTATTAAAATTGTTTTCTAACCAGCACCCGTCTAATCACTTATTCAGGCGTGATTAGATGGGTCACTTTATGCGGATTAATTTATAGGGTCCTTATTTTCTCTGAATGAACAATAAATTGGCGATTGTCCAACAATTATAAATGATAAATTATGTCGTTTCAGGGATAAATTTATTGATTTTACATCATTTTAGTGATGAAACATTTGGTATTATTCATTTTATCATTAATTCTAACTGAGGTAAAGGTCCAAAGATTGAAGTTTCAGGCGTGATGTGGGCGAATTTTAACATGTTGAGTGAATTATTAATCCAATTTTCCACAAAAATATATAATAATCGTCTCAATAAACCTATATTTTTGTGGAAAATTGTATTAATAATTCATTCAACGAGGTATAGGTCTATAACTTATTGAAATATATTAAGCTAAAATATCAAAATTTCAATAGGAATTTGGGAAACTTATGTAATATTTGGTGTTAGAAGTGGTTAACATGCATAAACACCATCCGAATATATTGAAACAAAAAAATCTTTTCAATTCACAATCATGTTCATTACCAAAGTCTCTTTCGAAAGATAGACCGTTGTAATCTTCAGTGTGTTTCACGAATCCTTGATGACAAAAACTGTCCATAAACAATGTTCCCGCGTAGTATTTTACCAAAAATTCACGTCCCTCACCACACGTCACTTCGGTGGCTTGAATTATATGCCTTACAATCAGTTAAATGAGTGAAAGAATGTTCTCACGCGAAAACTTGACGTTTACTACTGAATGAAATAATTAACGCACTTGAGGATGTATTGGCTATACAACCCTAGTCAAAAGTTACTGATTCGATATCAAGCGATTATCGAAATTTTTAGCTATATTTACTGAATCAAACTGAATCAAATAGATTTTAGTAGTTTGTTATTACTTTATGTATTTCTTAGGCAGACGGATTCGTTATTTACATCATTTTTAAGGTCAATGGACCCTCTTTTGACTTCCGTGACCAACCTATGCACTGTGTATCTATGTACATCTCAAATATTTATTTGTTTTATTGTGGTTATTTCTTTAAACTAAATAATACGTTTATGGAAAACTGTTTAATTGTTAAAATTACTTATTTTATACTCATAAATGAAAAAAACTGATTTCACATGCCATAGATTCTGGCAACGTCGCATAATCCATACGTAATCAGCACTGCACTATGAAGGTGGACGCTAACACGTCAGCTTTTTTCGATTGGAAATAAGAATCCGTAGTTTTGGCTATGAATAATATTTTATTTTGCACTTATTATTAATTGGAAAGAAATTTGAAGTGACAAGCATTACTTTTGGAAAGGACTGAGGATGTATATCAACAAAGGTTATCACAAGAGCCAAAAATGCGGCATCATGAGTGCGACGTTGCAATTTTTATGTTTATATTTTTTTTGTTTTTTTGTATATTTTTTAGTTTATAACACGATTATGACATGCAATTGAAGACAAGCGTGGAGTAGCTTAATTTATTATAAATATTTCATGTATTCTTCTCTGAATGATTGTTTTAATCCGTGATATCAAGTTATAACACAATTATTTACTACCCTTAAATTTTTCAGTGCTTTGACAATATTAGTCATATGGTAAATATCACCTTAAAATTGTAGAATCACATAAAATCAGCCATTTCCCATAATAGCGTATGTTAATTTCCAACTTCGATATCTTTTGAACAATCTTTTAAATGTCTTTAAAATTTGGCGGGTTAGTTACTTGTAATAACTTAGTTACTAATAATCAATAGGTCCAACCAAAGTTTCATTTCGATTTGGCATTATTAAAACTTATAACCAATACATCCTTAAATATCTGAAACACCAATTCTAAGCATCGAACGGGCCTTTTACTCCATTTAGAAATAGATGTCTCTGTCAAATTTGTAGGTAAGCATTTATTAATGGATGATTTTTCGTTTCCAAGATTTTTGAGTCTGCTTTCATACCGAGTCGCTCCCCTCCCTACCTTCAATCCTTCCACTCTCACGGTTTCCTCCTCTTCTACTCTTACCTCTATTTTCCCTCTCGTTCCCTTTCCTACCTCTCACACCGGGGAGGGTTCCCGAGCCGCGCCCCGCTCCTCTGTCCCTCAGTCGGCCTATTCCGCTTCCCGCCCACTCGCCAACCTCCCTCAGTCTCTCTCCATCTCAATCCCTCCCTCTCCGCCCCCCAATATTTCTCTCTCTCTCTCCGTCCCCCCATCTTTCTTTCTCTCTCTCTCTCTCATTCCTCTCACTGCTGTATTGAAGCGCTCAGCCGTTTAATCAACGAAGTGGCCATTGGAACGCAAATTTAGCCCCCATCGTAAATTGTTTCTAGCTCCGGCGGCATAATCATCGGACGGATTTCAGTCTGAAATGAGTCGTATACAAGCTACCGTCGTGCGACGACCCCTCTTCCAAGCCGTGTTTTTCTTCTAATTTGCCCTCCTCCTTTGCTTTCATTCACCTCTGATTCCGTAGGAAACTTTTCATTAGTTTGCGAAAATGCCTCGGCGTCTTTATCACTGGGTCATTCAAAAACGTCTAAACTTATCATATCAAACGAATGCTCAGTCCCCGAGCTCTCTACAGTGCGGCGGAATCATTGGAGCTGCCTCTCGAGTTGGGGGACGCTTTGCAATTTCACGCCTTCGTTTTAGGATCCCCACGTAAATGCTGAGTGCTCAACCGATGAAAACTATTTGAGTTCCCCGCGGTGACTTGTTATTGCAGTTATATATGGCAGTGTCTTGCATGAAAATACCTCTTTTGAGGAATCCCTTCCATTTTTAAAGCTAAGTTATTATGTTGCACTAACGGTAGAATTAACGTCATCACCGGTGTTAAAAAATCAACTCCTTTCGAGAAACTCTTCATCACTTACCTCTTTACACGAAAGTAATGCCTTCGTCTCTAATGAAGCTTCGTGATCGACCCAGTGTGAAGGTCAAACTTATTGCTTTTATGATAAATTCTTTGTAGCGGCATCTGAATTATTTTTCGGATACTTACTCCCAAAATATTGTTTCGATAATTCTAAGACCGAAGCTAAAAGGTCCGATTTGTTATTGTCCAATGAGTGCATTTAATATTATCCTAACGCTAAGAGTGTTAATGAATGCGCATTTTTAAGAAATTTTTTTTGGAAATCAATTGTCTATTTTCCTGTTAATATTATATATCCTAGCGGAGGAAGGACCTGTCTAGGTTTGTTAGAGAAACTGGTGTTAGAGAGTCTGGTTACACTTATTTACAATAGACAAAGGATAAGCTACTTTTCCACATTTTACCTGGCGATGCCGAATAACTGTGAAACGCGTAATGCCCCCATTAAAAACTGTGTAAAAGTAGTGTAGTTTTTCTCTATTATGAACATTAGTAATTTTCACAAAGTGTAGCCTGAAATCATTAAATTTACAATGCTAACTTGTTCCGAATCCTGTGACTGTGTTTATAGAATTTCATCATTTGTGGATCTAATTCTTTTACGTTGCCAGGATGAGGTACATTTAAAAATTAGGTCAATACGGTCTATATGGTCAATATAATTGTCGTGCGAGTTCCCAGAATTTTCGTAGGCTTAGGGGTTCTATTATTGCCAACGTTCCGAAGTCCGACTTTTCCTCGTCGTCCGTGTTGTTCTCGAGACGTTGGCAACAATGGAGTCCCTCATGCGGTGTGGATCCAGAGGAGACTTTATCCAGTCGATTCGCCTGGAAAGTGCCTATCTTTCTTCGAAATTCTTTTCAATCGAGTTAAATATTTCACCATAAAGTTTGATTGATTGATTCAGAGCACACTACTATGGGCAATATACGAGGTGCATTCAAGTTATAAAACCTCCAATTTTTTTTCTAAAAAATTATTCACCAAAAAACAATGAAACTCCTGTCACTTCTCGACGTAATCTCCCTGCAGCCGTACACATTTTTCGCAACGTCGACGCCATGATTCTATGGCCACAGTGAAGGCTTTTTTAGGAGTCGGTTTTGACCACTGGAAAATCGCTGTGACGCTGTCGGTGTGCGAGGCCGAAATTGTTTTGGTTCGTTGTCATATGATGTTCCGTCTTTTTTAAACTGTCGCACCCATGAATGCACTTTCGACACATCCATGACTCCATCACCACATGTCCCCTTCAACTGACGATGAATTTCAATCGGTGTCACACCGGGAATGATTACACGCTAGTCATGTAACGAAAACGTCGCCATTTTAAGTATCGAAAACAGTTTTCATTCTCGCGGCTGCCGCTAGAGGTTCTGTC
>WURS02435622.1:0-33883 GCA_011762765.2 Rhinocypha anisoptera | reverse complement strand
TGTACTGTGTGCCGATTGGAATTTGGTGACAGGAGTGAATACGAGAGGCATAACGATTCTGTCCATTGTGGTATGAGGATTAGTGTTTTGGAGCAAGGTGCTGTTTCTGGAGTCGGTGAAGGGCCAATTTTGTGTGACATTTGCGGTGAATCTCTGGAGAATAAGAGATCTCTTCGATTTCACCTAATAAAGCATTGCAACATGAAGCCAGTCACATGCGTAATCTGCTCAAAGGAGTTTTCCTTACGGTGCTCCTTGTTGAGACATCTGATAATACACACCGGGGAGAAATCTCACAGCTGTCCCACCTGCAATATGACGTTTGGTCGCAAAGCCAATCTGCTGTTCCACCTCCGCATTCACTCGGGAGAACTGCCATATAAGTGCTCTGATTGTGAGAAGTGTTACCGGGTGAAGAGTAGCCTGGTCACCCACATGAACGTTCATTTGAAAGTGAAACCATTCTGCTGTGATAAGTGTGGGAGGCTGTTCACACAGAAGTCACACTTGAGTAGACACCTACGTGGTCACTTGGAGGGAGGAGAGGCATCGTCTAGAAAACCACATACTTGCAGTGTGTGTGGGAAATCCTTCAGAGTAATCGAAAAGCTGAATGAGCATATGGGAATCCACACTGGAGAGAAATCATTCCCTTGTGAATTTTGTTCATGGAAATTTAACCGCAAGAATAACCTGAAGAGGCACATGGTGAAACACACTAAAGAGAGACCCTTCACTTGTTCGATCTGCTCAAAAATGTTTGCATATAAAGTGTGCCTGAAGGAACACCAGCGCTCCCACTCGGGTGAGAAACAATTCAAGTGTTCTGAATGTGGCAAGGCCTTTGTTTATAGAAGTAACCTGAGGAGACATGCCTTGGCCCACAAGTAGTGGCCATTCATCTTCGACATTTGCCTCAAATCTTTCTCTCTGAATGCATACCTAATGAAGCAGTGTACCATGGTGAATGTTGTGTCTTATTCTGACATAAGTTTCAATGTATTCTTTCTGAGGTATAAACTGAAAATTAAGGGAAAATGAACTCTTTCTATCATGCAGTATCTAAAGAGGTCCAGAAATGCAGAAGTGAGTTCTCTAGTGGTACTCAGGTTTTGAAAGTAGTGTCTCTTATTTTCAGCCCTGTTTCCTACCAGTATTTTCCATAAAAATGGTCCCAAAAACTTCTTTTTATTGAAAAGTGTGTACTTGCTGACTTTATGAAAACTATGTCAGTTAATATTATTTTATGGTATTATACTACTCATGAGTTCGTAGTAGCCCAGTGGGTAGAGTGCTCGGCTGTAGACCGGGGGACCCGGGTTCGAGACCGGGTGACGACCCTCTGGACACCTCCAGCTAAACCCAAGCTGAGTGATTTTTTTGGTACCACATCTTCGTGGGAAACCACAGGCGGCACAGGGAACTGGCCCCTCTACCCTGATGTGTGAATTTCCACACGCCGTGGGCTTAGTACTAGGTGAGCTCTACCCTCATTTAACATACCAACCTTCGGGTTGATCACTGTGGTGGTGGATATAATTATCATCAAGATAGTGACAAGTATAACTAACTATTCAGAAAATTTACTACAGCTGTGGGTTGAAACAGAATGCATTTATCCATGGTGGCCAGAGGATTCCGATATTTAAAATCAAAGAGTCTTCCATGAGAAAAATAATTTTTACCCCTCCTAAGGTGGTAATGCATCGTGGGTAGCATTACCCACATAGCCACATTTATCTTACCTATTATTTTAAACCCTTTATGAACTTATAACCTGTCTTATATAACTTACAACTGCCCATAAACATCCTAGATATAAAGTTATATGTTGTCTCACCTCGATATGGAATGAAAATATTTTAATAATATGCTAGTAAAATTTGGAGAAAAATAAAAGAGAAATCCCAGATTTTTCGACAAGGTGTTTTCAAGGCAGGTGGCCACCTGGCTATTATTTTCTTACCATATTTAACCCTACTATGGATGCAATTAATATTGGATGCAGCAGATGTGTTAAAGGAAACTTATGACAAGCAAAATAATGAAAAAATGTATTGATAAAATAAAAAACACCTTGACATTCCAACTGTAAAAAACAATTTAACTGATGATTCAATGAGCAACAAGTATAAAAACTCAAGTGAATGGTACTCAACAGGGTTACGGGATACATTACTGGTTGAAATTTGGAAGTTTATAATTGGTCTCATCTGCCCTGAAGACAATGTCTATTCGGACTTCAAATTGTCATCCATTACCCTTGATCCAAGAATAATTCTCTCTCAACTGATATGGCACCAGATTGCACATACATACCTAAATCTTTATTGGCCACAGCTGAACAAATCTGGCAGATTCGATATGGTAAAGATGAGCACTGCATGAGACTTATTGAGCAGCGAGGAATGCAATGGCCCTGTTCTTGACAAGTGACTTCCAAGGGTGAAACATTGGCATCACACTGAGCATTTCTCCAGTGTTTCATTTCCACATGTGTGACAAGGCAATACTTTTAAAGTTAAGGCTATACCTACTATAGACACAGATAAGTAAGTGGCTATTATTCATAATTCAAAACTTAAAAACTATCACTGAATCAGCCATTTTCCAGGGAAGGCTGAAGGTATTCAAGTATGTAGGATAAAGTTTTCATATTTTAATAACATGTCAAGTAGAAGGTAATGCACTTTTGTGAAATTGAGACTTGTGTGATGATATAACACCATTTGAACTGAGTTTTGAATATTATGTAAAAATACAATTTGAAATATTGTTTGTTCAGATAGAGAGAAAATGTGACTGTGTCATAAGGAGCTCATTATTTAATGTACTACATTAATTTCAGACAAATGCATTTGGCTTGGAATCATCACTAGTCATCAATATAATCAAAGTTCACTGGTGAGGCCGTCATGTGGTGGAATTCCATGATAGAGTGATGGTTTTTTGATAACTATTATAGTTCCATAAAAGATACAAAACACAACTGGTTTTGGCGATGATCGCCGATACCAGTCATGTTTTGTATCTTTTGTGGAAATATAATAGATATTAAAAAACCATCACTCTATCAATATAATCAACCATATGGAGATAACTTTGTTCCATATGTTCCACGAAGTCATGCCTGAACTGATTATATTTAAGCATTAGTTATGTTTATAATAGCATTTTAGATATTGAGAAATGCAATGATATTCATGAAAAAGTAGTAAAAGCTTGGTTAAAAATGTATAAAAACTATTGAAATATACTTTAGAAACAACTGCTGAAAAGAGAGCATCTTGTACTGCTTTACTCAACTGATATCATCCCAATTTTCTCACTAAGGTTCCATGATTGGTTAGGAAATGTAGCATACATATATATTTTGTAGTTATTTTTTCATTCATGTTAATTATATGTAGTTCCCTTCTGTGTGAATAATTTCTGACATTTACATGTGGGAGTGCATGTCTGATGGTGGCTCAACCCTGGTTGGCATGACGTTCAACCCTCAACCTCAACTTTTTGGCAACCCTCAACTCTGATGGTGGCTCAACCCACATACCTTTGCTGCAGCTTACAAGGCAATATGTTGAAGTAGACCAATTTATAAAATAATTTTCATTTGTTGACAAAATATGTCCCTAAAAACAAGGAAATAATAAAAAAAAACTTTTTACATTTAACCAATTACTCTGTGTACTTACTTGATGGTTTATAGCTTGTAAACTGGTAGGAGGAGTTTATCCACTAAAATAGAATCAATGCTTTGATGCAAATGATGAATCAATAATGCTTGAAAATATCTAGACAACTGCATGATCTATCATCATGTATACATCCAGAAACAGTAGAATAGCTAAAGAATAAGAAACCTAAATTGAAAAGGATATTTCCCCCACAAAATCCACAAGTTTCCTTGAATTGCAATAATGAAAATCCATCTTGGTTGGAGATTGTATGTAGTAGTGACTTAATATGTTCTGTGTCATCCTCACATAGAGTGACAAATTTTTCCATCCACTTGTAGAAGAGACCAAAACTTTGTAAATGTAGTGGTGAAAGTGATTTCAGATCAATGGAAGGCAATTTTTGCAATACCTTAAGTGAATGGTGAGCAAAAATTGCATCTTCTATTCTTCCTACAGCCTTATTCTGAAAATAAAACAATGTTTCATTCATTAATACAAACTGAGTAATAATTATGAAATAATTATCTTGTTTTTACTTGTCTCTGTTATCTTTGTTTTGTTAACATAAAACAAATATGTACCATTTTATTATTACACGTTATGGAAACCCATATATGAAAAAATTAGAAGCCAGAAATACTTAAAATTAGGCTTACAAGGATTCATCATTAAACTTAGTAGCTTTCCACATGTTTAATTATAAAAAAATCTCAAAAAACAATCAAACAATATAGTGGTGGTGTCTTTAGTCTTAGCTTATGTCTTATCATAATCATCACTCAAGAGATGATTATGATAAGATGTGAAATTATGAATATTAATATGTTTTATCAATATTACCAGATAACTTGTAGATTGTTATGCATTGATTATAAAGTTTGTATAGCACGGTGCTCACATTTTTGATATTCATTTGTCTACCATGGGCACGGACTGGAAGTATGCAACCACATGGACAGACAGTAAGAATGTCCCCGCTAAGATGCCGGTCGCATTTGTATCACTGCTCTGTATCATTGGTAATTTACCACGTTTTGCTTATTAGTTATCAATACTGTTAATTGAGAAATGTGGTTTCATTCTCCCATCACCACATAGATTAAAACCATAATCCATTCAAAATCTCATAAAACGTCATTCTAGTGCAATATTTTTAGAACTGGTTTTTACTCTATCTCAGTCATCATCAAGGTGATTCATAGTTTGCATTGAACTTGAATGTATTACATGCATTATTACTACTTGACAAAGTGGCAAATCCTCCCTCAATCCTTCATGTATCTGGTTAGGAATCCTAATCACAAGACTCCTAACAGCTACAATTTACTGCACAGTGAAGCCTTCCCCAGCTATGATATAAACTATAATCTAAAGTTGACGTATAGCAGAGAGTTTTGTGACTGCATGGATTTTGAATCAAATAAACAAATATTGAAAAAAATTTGAAACCTTTTGCCATGCAGTTTCAATGAAACTTAATATTCATAAAAAAACTCGGTTGTGAAATTGAAAATTAAAAGAAAAAAATTTAAATGAGAATAAGTGGGACTCTTGGAAGAACAACAAGTGGGAGCTTTGACTTGTGATTTGATTTGTCATGCATTACAACATTTTTAAATTGTTTTAAATAAATTACCATGTAGTCAGAAAGTTCGTTTCCTTGGCAACTGTATTTTGAAAAAATCTGGTAAGTCCAGAGATTACAGCACAACTGATAAGTGTTTCGGGAAAGCAGATTTTCAGTGAAGACATCATCTTTCAAACATCGACCTCTAGCTACAAGTACTCTGTGAAAATAATTGTCAAATAATTAAAAATGCATGGTAAGAATCCAACCAACATAAAAATAGTGAATTACAAAAGATCACCTTAAAACTTCAAAACAATCCCAAAACTTGGTCAAACACAAAGATGAATTTTCCTTTAAAAGAGCCAGTGGATCAGAAAATAATCCCAATGTGAAAACCACAGCAGTTGTAGGATCTCTCAGAACCAGGTGATCAAAAGGTTTGTAAATACTGTCAAAAAAATTATTTTTTTGAGTCATTCAATCTCAGATGAATCAATGCTCTTGATTTTCAATAAAATTATACTAGCTAAACTTCCTCAAAGAATTATAAAGAAGTAAAATTACCTGTTTGCCATTAACCAAATCATTTTATTATGTGAGGCTCCAAACCCATGGCATATCTTATCAGACATGTCTATGTTGCTAGTCAGCTCCTTGGTGTAAAAATTAATTTCACCATCTTCTGACTTAGATATGTCAACTTTTGTCATACTTCCATTTTGTGAAGCAAGAATAACTGAGGAATTGTTTATTACTTCACAACCTAAATAAAAAGGCAACTTATTGATGAAAATAATTACTACCTTGTATTGAAATGAATGAGGGAATGATAAACCTATGTATATATTTTTGAAATATATTATAAATTGGTTTGATAAGGAACACAACTTTTTTGTGAATGGTTTTATCAGGGCACACTGTCAAATACATATACTCAAAAGTAGTTGAATCCAGAGCCCCAGTCACTGTTTTCACAGAAGAATACATTAGCACTGCTATTATTATTATATGTTATTGTGTTATATATGTTATTGTGAGAGAAGATCATCCCAGAGCTCTATGAAAAAATATCAAAAATTTAATTCGGTGCCACCCACACTTTGGTAGTGGAAAAATCACACAAGAGAGAGAGATGCCTTTGCACCCAATGGGTTCCATGACTCATCGTACCACCCATGGTGCAAAAGGATGTTCAAGTGCATGATTGGTTAGGGTTGAAGGTGATGTTACAGTAAAATGAGGAGTTTCTTTCAAACTTTATCACTGTTTATGAAACTAGCATATTTAATTATGATCCTGAGAGCACCTCAAAGCTCTGAGTGAAAAAATCTGGCATATCAAAAGCCATCTTTTTGAGACAGCCATGTAGTTTGCATTGCAAATTAATTATTCGCCAAAAATCCAAAGTGGTGGCTTATCTGTTGGGAAAGTTATGATAATATCATTTCTTGGCACTCTGAGAATGGTGTCTCAACGTGTCATACCGGCACACTATTGGGATATACTGAAAATTCTCCGGGGCACATAAATACCAAAAGAAGGCATTTCAAAGCAATAGGTTGGATACTGAGCCATTGTAATACATCATAATTGGGTACTGATGCTGAATATCTTGAGATAATCAATTTGAAGTGTTCTTCATCCTCCCTATAACCTAAACCTAGCCAGATGTGACTTTTTCCCAAATGTGAAGAAACACCTTTGTGGAAGACATTTTTCATCACCAGAAGCAGTGGCAGGTGAAATGAACATACTTGAACTTTCACCATCTACCACTGGCACAATACTGGAATCAAATCAATGCCTTGTGCCACATATGTATATAATATATTTGTTACATTTTAATCAATGGTACCCAAGTGACAACATTTTGTGGAAAAGAAATGCAATGCTTTACTCATGGCTACAAGTAAAGTTTGTCTGGATATTTTAAACAAAAGTCATTCTCCTGCATTTATGAAAAAGAGGTCATATTTTTTTGACACTTTTTTTCACTAAACAAGTTCAAATAATTATGACTAATGAATGTTGACATGTCATTTTAGATCATGATCAAATAGTTTTATGTCGTGTCCTAAATTTCAATGTGTAGAAATCCTTTCTTCGGCATATATTTGTTTCTGTTATGTAAAGTAATAAAGTGTGTTTGTTTCACATTAAAATAGATCATCTTCTTAAAATTTTTATATCCTGTGCTTTGAAGTCTTGGATCAATTTTCTGTTCTTGATTTGTCTTAGTACCATCCATTTAACTTACAGGATTAGCTCATAATAAACAGCCAGGTGTGCTTCAAACAAAACTGTATGCACATGCCTATGCAATGAGCATAACAGTAGGCTGCCATGTATGTCATAGTGCCAGCAAAGAAAGTAATGCAGTTGTTCAAATTGATGTAGGTTCATAATACATATGTACTTGTGAATACTTTGAAAGTGATACATAATTCTAAGGAAATTGTTAAAAATTCTTTTGTTATAAAAATCTGAAGGAAAAATAATCAATATTTCAAGTTTTCCTTTCATGCAAGATTTCTGACATGGAGGAAACAAATCCAACACTTCTATTCACAATTGAAAATCCATATTATATTAAATACATCCAACCAAATTAACTTTTAACAGTTAAAATTGCAGAGAAAAAAATAAAATTATTCAACAATTAAGGTAAAACTTGCTAAAATATCCTGGGGGTACTATAATTTTAAAGAATGAAAATGTTATTCTTGACCCCTTTCTCAACTAATCCCAATATTTAACCTTGCCCATGAAAATAAGCAATTTCTATATTCAATGTACATAAACTGGGAAATGTTTTTCTTTATCTTTTTTCCTCTTTGCTTCTTCACAACTAAAATTTAACAACTCACCTGATATATTAAATTTTGCCATATGAAGAGAAGTTTGATGGATCACTGTGCCATCATCATGAAGAGATATCATAATGAAAAAATTTCCTTTGATTGCAGTGATGCATTTATTACTTAAATTAGGTCCATCACCAATGCAGTTCAATACTTTAACAGGAATATTGTCAGGGTCTGGCCAGATGTCCACATCATTAATCAATTCCAATTCATTTGGATTTAATGGATTTAACTTGAAATTGAATAATCTGATAACTCCATCATTGTCTCCAGCAATTAGAACCCCTTTGTAAGAACACAAATGACATACAGCATTCAAGTATCAATATAAAATGTATTTTAACACCTTTACCTATTTCAGAAAATAGATAACAATAAAATAACAGCTTTAAGGAACAACAGCAAATCAAAATATGAACAAATAATGAATTTGAGTAGAAGCCCTGGGTTGTTTCATTTTCAGGGATAGCAATGCACATGATTGAAATATACACCTTAAGAGATTTTTGGAGCCACATACTAATATTTTTATAATATCTTTGAAATAGTAGAGTTGAGTTATAGTAGTAAATTGAATGAAGCAATAAATTACCTGTTGTAAATTTGCTACCATATCCTGAATTATCAATCAAATCAGGTTTCATCTTATTAATAAATCATGCATGTCTGTTCAGAATAAAAACTATAATATTACCTTTCTTTCCACTGATAGAAAGCCATGATAAGCAAGTTATTCTTGAGAGATTTGATGCAAAACTCATGATAAATGTAGGATCTATTTTACACTTCTTCCCTGATAAAACAGGCAACTTCCAGATTATAAAATCACTATTTGCTTGACCCATAAAAAAATATGAAAATCCAGATTTTCCATCATTTAACACGTGACTCCAACCTATACCTAAAAGAGTAAATAATATCAAATAATAAAACTTAGGAGCAGTTAAGTGTTATAATGAAAATAAAATAATCCACCATTTACAGTTAGATTCAAGGGCAATGCTTATGTTACATTTTTAGCTTGTTAATCCAACAAGGATAAAGGAAGTGCATTCAAAAAAGTTCTATGGGACATTTTTCTTCTGTAGCAAATGTTTTGGAATTAATCAGTGATTTTGTTTTCCATTTACCTGTTGTCTTCACTTGTAGTACTCTCTTTTTCAAGTAGTCTAGCTGATTTGAAGCTTGTAATGAACATAAATCACTGGGTTCATTTTTCCATATTTCTTCAAAATATCGGCGTAATGGTACAGAGAATTCTAAACACTTAGTCCATCTACTATTTTGAATGTTATATAAAGCGACTAGTCCTGTGTTTGTCAGTGTTGCTAAGATGCACCTTTAGGGGAATATTGAAAACTTGTCAATATTTAAAAAATTAGATTAATAAATATTCCCAATTGTTATAATTAAATTAATGTAGTATATATGTAATGGATGAGGCTTCAACTTATAATGATATCACTCCTCCAATTAATACACCACACCTGACCAAAGTTTTTATTTTTATGAGAGTTACCTTCACTTTATGAGGTATTAAACATGATCCATTTCAATGCATTTTCCTGCTACATTTAGGAATTAAAAAAGCAAAATATCTGCTTTTATGAACTGAAATAGTATTAATCATAATAATACTAGTACTGATTGGCACTTATAATTAAATCATAATAATGATGAGCCATATAAATAGATGGCACTTTGGTTATAAATTATAACATTTTAACATATTGCAATGCACAAATAAAATGCATACAAGCTTATTACTCACCAATAGTGTGGGTAATGTTTTGAAGGAAAGTTTGGCTTTTAATGAAAAATGGATATCTGGCCCGAAAAAATCTCATTCCTTTTTACATTGGCATATAGATTGGAGAATGATAATGAACAAAAGATTCAAAATAAGCTGGCTGATGGTTACCTTCCAGGATTTGCCATTCCTTTGTAAGACCATGCCACTTGGGAAATAAAAGGAGTAATGGGATCAGTTGCTTCAAGATTAGGGGAGAGATTAATATCTGTTGCAAGACTATAAAAGTCATCTTTCTCGAGTTTGTTGATTATACTGTTTGGATCAACTCCTTTGAAAATAATGACAGGGGTAAGAAATATAACTTCAATAAAAATTATTGATAACTTTGGAATTTATGCTAAATGAAATTTCATAATTTTGCTAAGAAGCAAATGAAAGCTCATGTTTCTGAGTCAAGTAACGTAACTACTAAGATAAATGCCTAGTCATACCCAAGTCCTCAGTCGGTACTTTTTGTTGCACAGAAATCCAATGCCTCTTGAAATCAATATTGGGTATAAAATCATTTGTGGTAGGTTGCAATACCTGAAACGAATGGTTTTATGCAATTAATTAAAAACTCTATTTTCATTTTTGCTTATCTAAATGCTTTATTTGGTTACTACAACATGAATGCTTATCAACGTTGCACTTAAAAACAATAACTGAAAATTCTACTGAAAATTTGGTTCCATTCAGGTAAAGAGACAGAAAACTAGAGTACTGCACTAGAGTCTACTAAACAGAATTACAACATAATATGGCATAGCTGATGGTACTCATCTCACATATTAGTTTCATTCCTACTTTTTTTATGACTTTCAATAAAAACAATAGTTAATTTGATCATCCAATCAATGTTCTTTGTTTTGGGTGGCATTAATCAAATATACCTAGTCCATTTTATTGAACTAAAATTTTTACTAAAAACATTGTGGGTCTGATGCCTTTAGCTCTTTCTGCCTCTAATAACAGGGTCTTGTACCAAACAAGCTGGATCCCAATCAGAAGTCCATTTACCAAAGATACTTGTAGATTTAAAAAATGGTAGCTTGAACATGCATGTTGAGCTGGATGACAGATGAAGATAGGAGAGAGGGAAGGATTGAGTACATCAGAGGAGCAGTTAAGGTGGGAGGGCCTATAAGTGAAAAATGTGAGAAAAGAGGCCATGGTGACTCAGAGAGATGAGACAAGGGGTATAAGGAAATTGGAAGTAGTAGGGAAGATGAGAGGAAGGCCAACACTACAATGGAAAGAAAAAGGTGATCCAGGGTTTGAGAGAGAGTGGAGAAGAGAGGAGCCAGCCGAGTTAGCCTGGGGGTAGCATGCTCATCGGCTAACCCAAAGGTTGTGGGTTTGAGTCCCGTCCAGGGAATGTTTTTTCTATGATATGAAGAGGTGCTTAAACGACCATAGCTGATGCAGCCTATAAACAAAAATATTTCTACTGCTGGAGAAGAGAGGAAGCGCAAAGTAGAGAGATGTGGAGGAAAACAGATATGAAAGAAGCAAATGCCCACTCCATCTAAAATGGGATTAAAGGAGAGAGGACATACAGATTTAAAAAGCCATGAGGTTAATTTAACCACGTCCTTCAATAATAATTGAAATTCAACTGTTAACATATCTAAGAAACGGCCTCGGGCATAACTTTGTGGAAACCCCTCATATTTGGAAAAAAAGAAATGCTGTTAATTTTCACTTAAAACTGTTATGAGTGGAAATCGCAATGTTTCTGTTTCTTCAGCTGTTAACATATCTACCTTTTATATTACATGTGTTTTATAAGTTTAATATTAAAATTATTACACTTGTATGCCATGGGTGTTGAGCTATCTTGCAACAGAGCTCAGTTCTTGGATTAGGCATACTGTTAATTTGGTTATCAGAGAGATCGGACACAAACATGAGACCAACTATAAATTGAAATAATCTTGGCAACTGAAATGCCTTCATGGTTGTTCCAGAGTTACTTAACATATAGAATGGAGATATCTTGGAATTATAAAAAAGAAATTTCATTTCAGTGAGGAATGATTACTGAGAAAGGAATAAGGAGCAGTTAAACAGCTTAGGATAGACATGGTCATCAAATATAACCCAATATTCAAGAAAATATACGTAAAAATTGTTATATATATTTGTCTTCCTACAAAAATGGTGGTGTGCAGCCACCAAAAATTTGGAAACATCTGTGTGTTCATTTTCTCTTGGGTCAACTATGTTTTTTGTGAGTCTATTCAAGTAGTATTATACTCATGCGTGTGAATTTTTCATATGAGTTTTATGTATATAATTCAGGAAAACTCAGACAAGCAGAAAACACAAACACACACTTATACACACACACATAAAAAGAAACACTTAAAAGACTCACATTGTGAAGAAATATTTCAGGGATGCTTTCCCCTTCATCTGGGAGAACTGGCTGAAGTCTTTTAAGTGTTTCTTTTTATGTGTGTTTGTGTATAAGTTTTTGCATGTGTTCATGTGTGTGTGTATATATATTTACATTATGGTTGGAAGAGACCAAAAAAGATGCTGATAAGATTGGAATATGAGGAAATTATAAACAATAGATAAATTTTCAGAAAACTTGTATACAGCACAAAATTTAGAGAAGAATAAACAAAACAAAGAATGAAGAGGGTGTGAACGGAATAGCAGAGGAGCAGTAGGGGAGAAAACAAGGATGTATTGGGAAGAAAGAGAGGAAGAATCAATGCCTTGGGTTCATTGCGGTCCATAGTTGACCAAATTCAATTTAGAAAAAAATATATATATACACACACATTATACCCTTAATACACTTGGTAAAGGATCTTCAATAGTTAACAGTGAATTACTTTTCTTTAAAAAAAGAAAATGTTAGGATAAACCAATTTCCCATTTATTAACCATGATCATGGGAAAGTTGAGGTATTCTCCCATTTCCTGCCTTAGTAGTGTCTTTACTCCACCATCACAACATGACCACCTTTCTGGGGATTAGTTGCCTTTGTAGCAGACTGACTGAGGAACATAAGCTGCATTGGCTACCTTTTGTCTGACTCCAACTCTTTCATGTCTGGTATGGGTGATCCTCCCAAGAGTCACTCTTCAACCAGTGCCGTTCTAGGGGTCATCAGAATGAACAACAGCTTCCTTCACATCACACAGGATTGTAGACAATGGGGAGGGAGGGATGAACCAACTTCACTTTGATACATTTAGGTGATGTATGATTCTACAAAATAATTAACTCATGCACAACTGAAAGACTCTTTAAGAGACAATATGAACAACTCTCCAAAAAAAAAGTTATTCATAAATGAAAATCTATTTGTATCACAAGTAAAATAAAAAGTAGTTTCTATGAATGAACTGACTGATGCTGTGAATTATAACTTAATCGACGTATAAATTTCAGGTAATTTAGGTTTTCAAGTAGTTCTTCAAAGAGCCATAGTACCCCAAACCATGATAAATCCATTTTCATCCCCATCTACTTGCTATCATCGTCATTTTAACTCAACCTTATCCGGCCTCTGCTTCCCCTGCTAACGATACTCTCTTCAATTACATAAATCAACAGAACATTACTTCTTAGTTTTCACCCATCTTCCCTGCATTCTTCAGAATTTCCTTACCAACCACTGCACCTCTCCTGCCATTCTGCATATTTCATTATTTGTTTTTCACTCTGCCCATTTTTACTTTCACCATTCTTTGCCAAACTCACATTGCAAATCCACTCGGCACGCATTTCATTTCTGTAGGTCCCTTTTCTGAACCATACAACTCTTATCCTCTAAATTAGAATTTTCACATTTCTCTACATTTTTATTTAATTGTCCTATCATTGATCTCACAATGAAAAAACTTTGTTCACATGCTTTCTCAAATTTCCTTGCTGGATAGTCCATTTTCAAATATGATGTGTCTTAAATCTGCATTGTTGATCAGTTGGACAAATAAATTATATTCTTATTATGTGCAATTACATTTTATCATGGGAATCATATAAGTCATCCCATGAAAATGTGATTTAGAGAGATTACCCAGACAGCAAATAGATATCTAACTCATGTCTAACCATAGATGATCTAACAATTGATATCTATTACATATAAATCTAATATATATCACCCAAAATATATCTATTGTATATATATATATATGGGAACCACTCTAAAGATGTCCATCAGTTATATTTGGGAGTAACTCTATAGATATATATTAGACATATAGAGTTATGTCCAGTGCCAAACAGCAAATAGATATCTAAATATGTCTATCCATACATGATTTACCAATAGATATCTATTAGATCTATATACCAAAATATATCTATTGCTTTAGATATCTTTTGGCAGATATCTAATAGATATACCGTTTTTTTGTACAATAATATTTCTAATAGATATCTATTTGCTTTATGGATTTTAACAGATTTATTTATCAGAATTATTCGCCAATAGTGTAATTTACATACATAATCTTAATTATGAGGCAATCATTTTAATACTTCAAATCTGTAATTTAAAACATTTATAGACATCGCCACATTAACATAGGTATCAATATACTGGGTCAGAAATGAATGGACACATTATTACATTAACAGAAATGAGTCTTTATTCTTATTCCACTCATGATAGTCACATCTCATTTTTGGCATTATATTTTAATTTAGAAAATTATAACATACCCTAAAAGGCCTATAGGGATTTCATAAAGTTTTTTTTTAGATTCTTAAGGACATAAGGTTCATGACTCTTGAATTACTATAAAGACAAACTCTTCAGGAACAGCTGAAATAAGGCATGTAACTGTTTAGGCCCACCAATTCTGCAGTCAGCAGATATCCTACAAACTAACACCGGCAGATAAAGGACTAGCACTCCATGGTACAGAATCTACTTATAACTTGCATATGTTATTTATCACTTTATACTAAATAATAATATTTATCACTTTAACTTTTTATTCTAATATTGCTCAATTGCTTGAGACTTGAAAGTAATGATTGATAACATCTGACAGAAGTGAGGTTCCTAACTCATTGAATAACTGTCTGCTATCAATTATGTCTCCTTCCAATGAAACATGTAATGTACTCCAACATATCAGGGAAAATGTAATTTATTAAGTAAATGTGAATATATTTCTTTCTCTTGAAAATGCAAAAAGCCTTAATTTATCTAACCTTAAAAATGAACTAAAATAACACTCATAATAAATTACTTGATGCAAAAGATAACAGCTACAGGAGAAGCCTGGAAAGTGATGATATCGTAACCGAAATTTAAATCAAAGAATTCCCAAATTGACAAAATTACATCATAAATTTTGCCTTTTAATAATTACAGGAAGAATGCCAATATAAAAAAAGATGGACGTCTTTAAAAGATTGGATAATGGTTAGTAACACTTGATTGACCATAAGAAAAATAATACCTTTGAAAAAAAAACAACTATTGTGTCAATACAAGTGTAAGACAACTGCAACAAAATACTGAACAACTATAAGTGTCCATTATATTAGACGAATAAAAGATCGCTTCGCAATCACAAGTTCCTAAAAATAAGAGAACAAATGCATATCTAACTGTCCACAGCTTAGCTTTATTATTTCAATCAAATGAATAGTTTTAATAAATAATACTCATAGATCTTAATATTTTTAGTGGTTGCGTACACACTTCACAAAAATTGTAATGTTAACAACATTCAATTTAACTTATACTACTATGAATACCCTACATATACAAATAGCTGTGTAATTGTCATGTGGGCTGTAAGAATAAATTAATACGATCAAATTAAAAACAAATGTAATGTCTTATGACCAGAATGACCACTAACTATCACAGTATCTAGCGTCCTTTTTTAATGTGCTCATTGCATGAATTTCGCGAAATAATTCAATTTTCGGTGGTCGAATTGTATTCTTGGAGTGGTAAATTTTAGAATTTTGTTAATAATTATGCTTTCAAATGTCACCTGAGCACATGAGAGTTAATGTATAAAAGTTAAAACAAAAATAGCAAAAGATTACATGGCATCGAAATGAAACCTGTGAGCTTCTTGCAATTTTTCTTTGCGATCTTCCCTCCTTTCCTTCCAATGGAGAGCGGCAATCAGAGCTGCTATCAACGCACACGTCCCAACCAACGCGGCTGCCGTCAGAAGCACGAGGCGAGACGGTGTGACAAACAGACGTGCCCTCCACTTTGACGGTTGGCCCCGCGGCCAAGGAACCACCACCACTTGTGAATTTGGAATGATTTGAGTCCAAGTGCGCTTACGTCCTTCCACCTGAGGCCAAGAAACTCCCACTGTGAGAGCGTCGACGAAGTTCGGGGTCCTCCCCAGACCGAAGATGCAGAACGGTAGTTGCAGGGCGAAGTGAGCACTCTGGGAGAGCTGCGCTGCAGTCGATTCCTGAACTTCGCCTTCTTGAGTGGTCGTGTGATACGACACGCTGGGTCCGGGTAAATTCGCTCCGTACCTGGACTTGGGGGCATGCTCCCCCCACCCACTTCCTCTTTCCACACAACCAAGGTCTTTATTGCCAGCTTGGCACTCCCCAGCCAAAACGGTTACTTTGACAAAGTTTGCATCGTAATCGAGGTCATTTTTAAAGGCGGCCATTTCAAAATGATCTTTACTCCCACTCGAAGGCTGATGAACAATAATTACATCCAACACACCATTCTGATAGAAATCAAAAAAGGTTCCCAGAACACTGCGGTTATACGGAGGGAAAGCATTCCACCGTACAGAAAAGGTTCGACTGAATGCACAACCATCGCAAGGGACATTTTCTAACAGGAAGCTCTTAGGGTTCTGGTCGACAGATTTTAAAGTTGCCAGTAGATCCGGGTAACCATCCAAATTAAAATCTCCACCTCGTACAGTTATGGTATCTATGTACTTCTGCCCACTTTGAACGACGAATCCCCACACGTTCTTCTCTTTGTCTTGAAAATCAACAGCCAAGTTATGCCATTTGTCTCCAGAGTACACAAATATAGAACTATTGGTGCATCCAGCATCAAAACAAACTGGTAAAACATGATCTATTTTGCCTTTCAGTTCAACATCCAAAAATAATGACTGGCCAGCTTTTTCTATGCGACCCCCTAGAGGGAATGAAACTGTTCTGTTGAATTCAAGTTTGCCCTCTTCATTCCCAAGCCATATCTCAAAATCTGTTTCTGTTGTGACAAAAAGATCTGAAGAGAAATCTCCATTCAGGTCTAAGAAAGCATGAGAATGGGGGAACCGAAGCTGTGGCAAATTCTCTCTTCCATTTTCCATTTGAACTGCTTGTGGTGGTGTTCTGCTTTTATTAAAAACCCAAAAGCTTCTGCTGCCGTTTACATCCATGCCAAATAAATCAGCTATCATGTCCTGATTGAAATCCAACACCAAAGGTTGTCCTTTCATTTTCATAATCGGCGTATCTTCCTGTGTACAATTAATATGATTCATTCCTCCCCATAAAATGTGAACTAATGTAAATTTTGTCTCCGACCGCTTTAAACTTGTAATTAATATGTCCATGTTACCATCACCATCAAAATCACCTGGTACAACACTTGTTAAATGTAATGATTTGAATTCACAACTGTAATTTGAAGGTCTTAGAAGTGGCTCTTGACTACTACCCAGGAACACCTCCACTGCTTTGGAGTCCTTTTGAATAACGAACATGTCAGTTAATTTGTCTGAGTTAAAGTCACCAAAAGCCGCTGGCATTCTGTCAACAACATTACCAAAAACTAAGTTAGTAATATCATTTGCTTCACAACACACAATATTAAGAGACATAATTATCACAAAGGAAAGCAAAAGTTTGTGCCGATTAATCTTTCTTCCGATCCTGGATAGGTTAACATGATATGAAAATTTCTCCATCGAAGTGTTTTTCTTTGCTCCAGTTTTTCTTCTAAAACAGGGTCGACCCTGTCAACAAACAGTATATATTTAATTCTTCTTGAATTACAGTGTATTAATGATCAATCACATTGAGAAATGTATTATAAAACTTGTGTTGGTATCTCAAGCATAACTCTCTCTAACATAACTCTCTTTGCCTAACATTAGACAGCGTACTCCTTCGAGATATCATTCTCGAAACGAAATTTTGGAACCAAAATTTTCACTAGAATTTTACAAGCTATTATCTTAATTTCACATTTACTTACCAAAACATATGTTCCTCTAGGTGTCAATACAGACACACTATTGTCTTCAGACCACGAAACAGCAAAAGGGGCATATAGTGACACACTCAAAGGCAGTGATTGCACTTCTTCAGCATCCATGATACCATGCACAAAAACCTACAATTAAGTGTAATAATGAATGCCTCCTATTATGCTGCCTAATAAACAACTTATCGCCATGGGTCTCGAATTAACCAGTTGCGCAGTGCGCCAAGCGATTCATTTTTATTAAGAGCGTAGTTCCGGTTGTTTTAAGTTTGAAATCAAATTTCATTTCGGTCACACCTCCCAAGACACCAATATACATATATTGAAAACGAAAAATATATGCGCAGGACACCTCTTCGGGGGCGTTATTACAAATATATCAACATAATTAATTGGTCGTCCCTTTGTAGAAAAATACAATTTCGTTTCAAATGTGAAACGCTGTTATTACATGATTATCGCGCAACAGAAAAAGAACCGATATAGAGATTTGACCTTGTTTCTGTGGAATATTCAGAAATAATAGACCCGATATTTTCCCGAGGTACGATGAAAATCAGGGAAAGCCTCGTTTAGGCATTGGTGTAAAATGTATAGGCACTATCTGGATGACTTTTTATAGCTTGTCTCACTTCATTTGCTCATCGTCTGGCTCTCATAAGATGCACTTTACATCCATTCACTTTAAAACATTTTTAGGGATTACTGGCTGAGGTTCGATTACAAATAAGTTGCACTAGTGCAAGTAAATGTTATTTGCACTTAAGTAGCGTGTACAATATATAACTAGCAGTAGCATGCACAAATATATGAATCTCGTTTTTGTGTTATTTAAGGCGAGTCAACATTTCGATGAATATATGAAAAGAAATAACTAGTATCTACTTTAAATTGAGCCTCATTTGTTAAATATAATCCAAAGTACTTCCCAAAAAATAGCCGTGTCCATACTTAGGCAACTACAAGTTATGGCATTCATCTAATGGACTTCCACAGCACCTTTTGCTTAAGTGGTCCATCGAATTTAGCATTAAGATTTTTAATAAAGTACCTTTAAACTTAAAATGTCTCCGTTCAGGAAAATTCAAACAAAGACAAAAGAATTTTCATGATGTAAAGGACTACTTCTCTGGAACATACATTTTAATACTATCAATTCTAATCACTGTACATCAGGTGTATTTATGTATATACTTGTATGTCATATAGGTATGTATTTGATATAGTCCAGTGTCCAATGTTTGACCTCGCAGGACTGAATAAATATTATTTTATTCAGCTATGAAAATATGCCTATGTATTGCTATTCTATCACGTGTAGGTATAGAGAGGGAAAAGTTAAGATTATTAAGTTTTTGAAATAATGGTCTTCCTGGGGACATTACCCACACAAACGTAATGGCTTTTACAGCTTCCTCAAAGTGGTCCTCAAATCCTCGCTAATAATTCCAAATATAACAGACTCAGTAAAAAACTTGACTTTTGATTGTGAAGTGCTTCTCCACAGAGAGAGTCCCTCCCTTAAACACATCCTCATCCACCAACAAATCAGACCCATAATTTAAAGTGCCTCATCACAAACCCATAAACTGGCAGAAAAATTAAACTCCATTTTCACAAAATTGAACATTTTCTCCCCTAAGTACACCATAAAAAAAATCAATAGAACTCACGAAATCATTGAATACTGTTACACTAACTCCAAACTTGAAGATGGTTTGATTCGGCATCACTTGTCTCTTCTTGAACATTCCAGTGAAAGAAGCAGTTCATGCCATAGAAGAACTAGTACTCAGAGCTAAGTTAAAAAGTGTTTTTATACGTGAAGTTTTAGATCTCATCAACGTGTGTACTCAACAAAACTACTTTTTGTTCAAAAGTGATTTCTATATATTGCATGAAGGTAAAGCGATGGGCTCCTGACTTTCACCTTAATTTCAAATGTGGCATGCTGGTTTAGATTTGTTGATGACATTTTCTGTGTCAGCCTCGAGACAGTTTGATGACTTTTATTATTACAATCGCCCACACAGCACTAAGAGGCCAATTACGGTGGACACCATAACATTTTTAATAACAATGACGAAACACACACATCCATGCCCTAGGGGGATATTGAAAAACCCACCTAATCGGCACTGGAACCTGAGACCTCTGGGTTCACAGATGAGGATGTAACCCCGCCGCCACTGAAGCCAGCCAAACTTCATATGCTTTATCAATTCCTCACACCCATCACTCCACTTCTCTTAAGAACTTTAAGTTAACCATTCCTCAGTTTCTAGATCACTATTCAATATGTACAGACCACCTAATAGCTGCTTCCTCCAACCACCACCAATCTCATAAATTTGCAGCCCTCCACTCCCTCCTACACAGACTCCTCAATATTCCTCTTTCCCATGAAATATTCAACAAAGAATTGGAAATTATAAAATACTTCACCGTCAAGAATGGTTACGCCACCTGACTAATAGCCAAGCTCCTGCATAAAAACAAAAAAAATTAGCTCTGAAACAGTTCTTTTCCCCCGTTTCCCCAGGGGACCCACCACCCATTTGGCACAGACTCCCATTCATTGGTCCCTTAAGCTATAAACTTTCCAATATTAACCCCAAGAACTGCATCAAACCAGCCTTTAACGACAGGAGGACAACACTCAGAACTCTCTTTTGCCACAATACTGACCCAACCAACAACCTTTCCCAATCAGGTGTCTACCAACTCAAATGCTTATACTGTAATGCCATATACTTGGGACAAACTGGATGGAATTTCAAAACTAAAACCAGTGAACACAAAAAAGCCTTCTTATCCAACTCCCACACTTCCCTTTTCGCTAAACACCTCCACACCAACAATTGCTCATGAAATTCACCCCTGAAATCCTTCACGTTGAGAACAAAGGTAAAAAATTAGATACCTTAGAGCAGTTTGAAATCCTATGCCTTAGTCTTGACCCAGACCAGTCAGTGGTCAACAAATATTTGATTCAAAACCGATCTCCACTACTACTGTCCACACTGCAGCACAACAAAAAAAAAACCAACCCACCCTCCCTCTTAACGGTATCTTCCCATCCTCTGTATTCAAGCTCTTTCCAAATGTCAACTCTATTCCTCCCTCCCTCCTACAATGTATGCAAGTTTCTCCCTCCCTCCATAGTAACAATTTAACTGTGCCCTGCCCACCACCCCTCCACACTCCATCAATTTAAGCCTGCTCTTCCAATGGTTTTTTCACTAGATGATGACGATAATCATTCGAAACCGGTCGTGTTCATAATATTCTGTGGAAATGTTACAGATTTTTTTCTTTTTGGAGAACATTTTGGAACTGTAGGTGGCATTCTACCAAAAGATTATACCACAAACCAGATGCAGATAAATTTTTGCATAAATTATTAGTGAGGTTTCTGTTGGGGTTACACTGGCAAGCTTTCTATTTATAAAAATTCCTTGAGCTATCTTTTTTATTGTTGAATTTATATGAGCAGTCAAGTCAAGGTCTTCTAAAAGATTAATACCCAAAACTTTTATTCAGGGGGCCCTTTGAATTGAATGAGGAGCATGCTTTGAAAGGGAGGGGGGTTTCCCTTAGAATTGAACAAAACGTTTTGTCAGTGTTGAGTTGCAGGCCATTTGCAAGGCACCACCAGTCTGACAGAGCTTTTGCTGAGCTTATAGTGGTTTCAATTAGGTGATTCATGGTTTTACCTGTGCACAGGATAGATGTGTCATCAGCATATAGGATGATGTTGCTCGATTGGATTCAATTCGGTAAATCATTTGTGTAATAGGAACAATAAGGGACACAGAATAGAACCTTGGGGAACTCCTGCCTTAGTAACCATAGGCTGAGAATTAGCATGGATAATATCTTAATTAGATCTATGTGTATTTTATGAATTGCTGGTGATTAATGAGATAGCTAGAGCATTTCCAATTGACAAAAGTTTAGTGAATAAGATGGAATGGTTTATACTGTCAAAAGGTTTACTCAAGTCGAAGAAGTTTCCAGCAGTTAGTTTATGATTTTGGGAGGCATTACAGATGTCGTTGAGCAATTTGAATATTGCTGTGTTCGTGGATCGTGATTCAAAAAAGCCATCTTGAAGAATATTATAAGTTTTTAAATAAGTAACCCATTCGCGTAAGAGCCCTACTGGTATACGGTCCCTGCATACGAGTATGACACAAAATAAAGCAAAAATGATTAAAAAAGATGGTTCTTACTGGGGTGATGATTCTGAATGCACGATATACATATTGGTAGTTCGGCACGAAAGGGTTAGAAATACACTGGTAAAAAAAGTTTTTCCATTATCTTTGAGAAAGCTGTGGGCACATATATAGTCCAGCTGCATTGAAATAGTCCTGCACAAAAATTTCTACGCACCTCCTATCTGTCCTCAGCTACCCCCACTCTGGACTCTTTCCTTCCCCTACCATGTCTCGTCAACCAGCGTCACGTCACCGTAGTTGCCTTTTAGTTCTCTCTCTCGGTTTTGCACGCTTATGTTTGTTTGTTAACATAGGAAGTTAAATGTAATTTTCCATGTTAAACATGCCAATAAAAAGTTTATTAATATTAATATGTTATATTAATTTCCCTCTGCTGGTGTGAGGAAAACTGGAACCACTGTTTGCCTCTCCTTCAGTGTGTGAGTGAGAGAGCAAAGAAGGGGAGGTAAGGTTGGGAGGAGGGGGTCACTAGTTGTGGCTCCACTCACTGTTCACAGAGGAGGACCATTTCAACACGGCTGGACTATATGGGCCTGTAGTTCTTAGTCTGTGACAGAGACAGGGTTATGGACGGGTGACAGGTATCAATTTAAAGAGGTCCTTCACAAGTTGAGGAATTGAAGATTTCGGGTAGGGAAGATGCAAGAATTTTTTCGTTTTATTATAGGCACAGGAATGCCATCTATGCCAACTGACCACTTGTTTTTTTAAGGAGTATATAGAATGTATTACTTCATGGGGGTCACATGGAAAGAGGAAAACTGCATTAGACAGATGCTGTTTTTTGATGGTGGAGTTGGGGGTACATGACAGTATTGTTTATTAAAGTTGTCAGCAATATTCCTTGGTTTTGAGTGAAGAGTACCAATAAATGAGATGGAACCTGGGCTCACATCACTACAAGAGGCGGTTATGCTGACTTATTATTTATATCATTCACCAACAAGGAAAATTTATGTAACAAATGTTTAGAAAATCATAGGCAATTGTTCTCGTTTTGAATGGAGTCATAAACACATCCGTGGCCTTACCAACTGTGGGGTAGAATGCTATATGGAGATGGGAATTAAATACACTGTACAGCTGTGGGGGTTGTAAGAGTAGCTGGGGTGGTTGCTATTTTTCTGGGACAAGCTTACCACAGACTTTGGCCCAGGTCTGCTCTCCTTGTGTTTGGAAATTTTCTCCCTGATTAAGCAATTTTTCCATGTACATTTCACTTTGATAATGGGGTCTCTGGTTCTCAGGAATGAACTTTATAAGCATCTTTTAAGATTTATGAGTGTCGATCATCAGTGATTTTTTTTGGGATGACCAGGTTGTGTTCGTTTGAGGCCTCTTTCTGGTACAAGCGAGAGATTGTCTACAGCAATAGCAATGTGGTTACTTCTGCAATAGGTGACCGAGGAGCATATCTGCAGCATGGTAAATATCAGGAGAGAATCGACTGCTTCCAAGTTGGCCTTCCTCCATTGAGTGCGTGTGGGTGGTTTCATAGTGTGCAGCAGGTGATCTAGTCGTCCACTGTTTTAGCTTCCAAAAATCCATTATATGCTTTTATTCTTCTTAATAACCTTAAGACATAACTTGACTATTGCTAAATAGATAATTTTTATCAATTATCATACCTGAACAAATAAACATTCACTTCACCATGGTTTACAAAAGTTCAATTATCATGAAATACATAGGTGTAAGTTCTTGCATAAAGTTAACACAAATTTTTAAATATTGAGGTTTTATAATATCTAAGCTCTTCCACGCTCTCTTTAATATCATCAAATGCTCTATGGCTGCCACTTTTCTTGGGAGCATTACAATATGTGTCTGGGAGCCACAACCTGTTTCAACATGAAAAAAATCATATCTTTTACAAAAGGCAGGAATCAAATACTTCGCTTTGTTTACTACCAAAACTAAAAAAGTAACTCCAAATCTCATAACCATAAATGTACCTGTTATCATCATTCCAGTAAAAACTAGTGTTTTGTGGTATAATACATGCTAGGATATCAAGTAATCTCAAGAAATATAATTTACTAAACTCCTGTTTGAATTACATTAAAACAACAGAACTAAATGATATAATCTGAAGTATTTAGGTGTAACATTAGATTTAGGAGGATATGGGAGTACCGTAGGAACATTCATAGGGCATTCAATGTGTTTATGAAATTAATAAGATACTTTTGATATTAATAATTAAAATCATATTTTTATGACACTACTTTTATACATTAGAATATATGTACACAAAAAGCTGGAAGAGTTTAAGGTGCATCAAAACAGAGATCAAAATTCACATCCTCAGTTTCAATTCTTGGCCTCTCTGGGATTTCAGTGTAAATTCCAACATAATATCCATCAATGCCTTTATGAACTCAGAAATCAAGTAGTAGTATGGTGCACTCCACATTTAGATGATAGTACAGGCCTTATGGAGTACAGTGCTGCCAACATTCGTAGAGAGAACTACTATCCTTCCACTATAGGCAACCGATACTAACAGTGCAGGAAATTTGATTTGGTTAATTCAATTGACAACTGAGGCCTTGAAACCGTAGTTTTTTATGAGAGGCGAATAGGTTTAGTCCTAAATACATGGCGAACCACATAGAAATATTTCATTCGCAGACTGCAATGGTAAGTGTATATACACAATTGAATGTCTATTCTGATGCGTATGCATGTTCACTCTAATCACAGGCCACTGTAAAGATCTGAAAATATTCATTGAGGGTGAAAGTACTGCTAAGTACTTTTTTTTACAAATTCATTAACAGTAAACATGTAAGTGGAATCAAACCAAATTGTCTGAAGGGGGGAGACTTGGGGCATCACACCTGAACTTGGCTATTAGATGTAAACGTTTCTTCTGCAATTTAAATCGGTATCTCTTGATGGTACCTTAAACCAAATATATCTAATTTTTCAGTGTAGTTTATGATTAACAAGGTCAAATGCTTTTTCAAAGTCAAATGGTAAATCAAAGTATGAAATTTCACATTGAGAACAATATATAGGTATTAGATTATCAACAGAATTATGACTTCCCTTCAGTAAGATATAGATTTAACTGTAACTTGCATGTGTTAATTGCATTAAAAATAATGGAACTTTAAAACCAGAAATGTAAAACCCTAATTAATATTTCATGTTGTGGTAGCCCAGTAGAGAAAGCACTTGGCTTATGAATAGCTAGACCCTGGTTCAAGACCCAGTGATGTCTCTCAACACCTTGAGCTATAACCCAAGCTGAGTGAATCTCTGGGTAACACTTCATCCAGGCAAACTACCTTCACGTTGAATAGCATGATTTTTAATGCATCCCCCAGGATTTCTAGTGATTGAATTACCTTCATTGTATCAAGTATCCTCATATGTTTAATGCAAGGATAAAACACAGCATTCTAGTGTTTTCATAAATTATTATTACTAACATTCAGTAAAACAAACACAAAGAAAAATATTTAACTTATATCTAAAATATATATAACACGTAGAAAAATAATTACTTTGCAATTATCAGTATATTCCAGATTACTTAATGCTACAGTTTAAAACAAAAATCAATATTCTATTTCTCATCACCATAGTCATAAGCGAGCAGGTACCGTGGGTGCCATGGCACTCATACTAGTATCTGAAGGGGTGCTGAAATCAAGGTGTGAAACTAAAAAAATGTAAATAGTAGAGTGACGGTTTTTTATATAACTGTTATATTTCTACAAAAGATAAAAAATTACAAAACACGACTGGTTTCAGCGATGATCACCATCATCTGGTTATCGCCGAAACCGGCCGTGTTTTGTAATTTTTTATCTTTTGTGGAAATATAACAGTTATTTAAAAAACCATCACTCTATTAAGAAGCTATCATCCATTCTGTTACATGTATTGACTAAATTACTTAAATTCAAGTTCGGAGTTTTGAAAAAAACGTTGTGACCTTTGTGTTCATTATAATATCAAATAATATTTGTTTTGATCATTGAATCATGACTCTAATTATATCCTGCAACATTCAAATTTCCAAATACGATAACAACTTTTTCATTTGAGGTTACGACGACAGCTTGTCCTAAAGTATTACTCATATATTTTCAAGGCTGAATACCACAATCTAAGTAGGTAATTCTTCATTCAAAATGCAGTATAATTATATCAGTACATTTTGGTACAAAAATATCTGAATTGTATTCTGAATTCCTCAACCTGACCATAATAAAGAGATATTTTAACAATCACTGTATCTCTTTCCCGTTTGGAATTTCACGACCAGTAAAACAGAATTTATGGTCATAAATATATACTCAGCATTACACATATAATGAACGACAGTATTTTGGATCGAGAATTTTATAATAAACAAGATTTTTGTTTTCCCAGGAACTAAAAATTTATAAATATCGCGGAAGTAGAATCTGGTGAACAAAATTACTATAAAACCTATTAAATCAACCCAGGCTGAGAACTCGAATCGATGTATGGGTTGAATAATGCCTAAGAATATAGTAATACTTATGTAGTAGAGTTGGAAGTAAGCAACTATGAAAACAACCACCAATAACAAAATACATTTAAAAAAGCAAATTTTTCCAAGGATATGTTTACTTTAATACTACTACACTTTATTGTAAGTACACTACGGACTCCGTCCCTTCTTGCTACGAACGGAAACCGACTGTCCCTTCACTCTTACATTGTCTCTTTTTCTCTCCAGAGCTGGCTCAAACACTCCCTATGAATTTATCTCAAATCCTTCCTATGACTCTCTCTCTAAACGTCCGACCTCACGTCACTACCTTTCTTTAGATAAGACAAAATTCACTCTGAATTTAGACTTGATGTAATCTCGAGCTCTTGTGGAATTCCCATCTTGTCCTGGTTTTCTCGAGTAGAGTTTGAAATTCTCGATGAACCCCTAGGTTTACTGTTTTTCAACCAAGCTTAAATGACGGGTTGCCCAGAGCGCGCCGAGATAAAAATTCTTCCCGCTCCTTTTCCCTATTTAAGTCTCGTTGGATGAATTCATCAAATACTCCCAATGACAAGCGATGCGGATGTAGGAAAAAAAACAAAAATCACTGCTGTTAAGTTTCGTTTCTGAAAAATATTTTTTCGAGAAGTCCGCCGTTGAAACAAAAAAAATGTTTACATACCTATCGAATGGGTTCAGAGGGTAAAATTCTCTAAAACCAAGGAATTTAAACGAAAGAAATAATAAATGCCTTTGAAAAATATGGAATAAATAAGAGAAATTAAAATAGATGACTCCGAAACATTAATGGTGACTAGTGCTAAAATTCCGACTGGGTCACGTGAATTGAGCGCTAGCAGGTTCACCCAAAGGACGCGGGTCCGAGTCCGTCCTATGGTATGGGTATTGTCTTAGTAAAATAGGGTTTTTTCATTGATTGGAGGAGTTAAAAATGACCGGAGCCGTCGCCTAACACGAATATTAAAAATTACGAGAAAAGCACAGATCACTTCAGGGTGATGATCATCACCCTGAAGACGATGGCAGAGTCAGCCGTTAAAACGTCGGTGGCAGAACACTTAAACCGGTGAAAATACGGAGAAGAATTCATCAATACGAAAGATCGAATGGATAAAAAACACGTATTATCCGAATGAATTAATAAGGAATTCACTATAAGGTAAAACAGAATTTGACTTTAAGTACGAAAAACCAAGTGACATATTGATAGGATAGTTAGAGGAGAATGCCAAAGAGAAAAATTATTAGAAGGAAAAAGGAAGACTAAATATGTACAATGGAGGTTTGTATTCAGCCTGTTTCGGTTTGAAACAATGAAGGCGAAGAGCAAAAAGAAGGTTAATTCAGTAATTTCTATAACGGCTCTTTATTACAGGTTTATTTAAATAAATTCACTAGTAGGTATAGCAATGTAAACAACACGGAAAACACAGGAAATACCATAACAGGTGTAACCCCACGAATAAAATTTGTTCATCGTAGAAAAATTTCTTGATGCCTTCATCCTTCGAATCTTAAGCGCAGTCCTTGGCTGAATATCACAACATTTTCCCTGGGGTTCCATAAATCGTCTCAAGATTGAAGGCTGCCAAAACGAGTTAATCAATACGATGAAACACCGGAAATTATAGTTATTAATGACCTGAAGGCTTTGATTGTGGCTTGTAAACGCTGCTAGCTGCTACGCAATTGAACCAGCAGGCTACAAATGAAATTAAGATATTAATTGGTGAAAACTAAAAGGCATTAATGGAAGAATAAGGAATTTTTTCATAGATATAACTTGTGAAACTGTGAATAGAGAGCCAAATTTAGAAGAGAAGGAATTCTTGATTTTCATAATTTGACTTTTCTCTAGCACACAATCACTCGAGTGGTCCAATATGGCTCAACACGTTAAAGTACCCATTTTTGATCATCAAGAATCTCTCGTAAATCTCTTCGGGAGGTAACTGCTAGTACATTGTTACTGTTTTCGCTTTAAACGATATTTTGAACTGGTTAGATAAATGCAATCAAGGGGCCGTGGAACGTTATACAGGGAATAATTTTATCTGAAAGCGTTGATGAGTATTCGGGATAGCCGCCTGTCATTTGATCTCTTTTCAGCTCTTTATTAACGCACAGTTAACACGGAAGTGAGCCTCTTGATAACAGAATTGAAAGCTTTCTCCATGGTTATGAAACACGCAAAAGAAAATAAAATGTGCGATCGTGTAGACTTTACATACTCTTTACTTACCTCTTTGAAGCCTATATTATGTGTGCATACAAAAATACATGAGAAATATTCCCAACTTAAATCATTTATGCTTGGCAAAACTTGATTCCGGGTATCTTTATCGTATGCCATTGGGAATGCCACATAATAATAATAATAATTACATGCGATTGTCATATAACACAAGGCACTTCCTGAGAAAAATATTTTAAATAATTTTTATAGACTTTCCTTCAACTCATCTTGACTACAATAAGGGCAATATATTATTGGGTTTTTCTAAGCAAACTTGTTGAATTCTTCAGTAAAAGGCAGATTCACATGCAATATTATGGCAGAAATATTAAAAGGATGACCACTACATCGAGGACATAAAATACTTAAAACTACCTGCCCACTACTTAAGAGCTCCTCACTTTCTTAACTGACGTTTTGGCGACAGAATTAGATCAAAATAAAACAAATTGGATTTTTTTTGTATAATTATCATAAATTACCTTGCCTTGGTAGACCTATTTATTTTATTGTTTCAATAGCCCAGTACCGACCACAATCAAATGTAATTTACTTTTTTTCTTCAAGGTAAAAGATTTATGTAATTAAGAGTTTTAGTCATGATTTAGTTTGCTAATATGTAGTATGTAGAAATTCCTAAAATGGAAAACGAAGAATTTAACTCTCATAAATACTCATAGGTTATAACAAAATTAGTGTGATATTTTAATTTTCTCTATGCCTATGGTATTAAATTTACAGCAACTTATTGTTTAATGAATTTTACTTCATCGTAACCCCTTATCATTTAAATAAGCTACCCTCTTTAAAATTGTAAAATACATAGAAAAAAAGTTGTTGTTGTGTTTACCTTGAGTTTTATGTGATTAAAAATCTATTTAAAGATTTAAATGTGTTGAACATTTTACAGTGAAATATTGTTAACTATACGTAAATTAAATACTAATATATATTCTAAAGCTTTCAATCATCAGGATCTTTCTTTTTTACAATAATCCTTAAATACATCCTTTATCATTGCAAACATCAAAAATTTGCAATAACGTGATGTAATGAAAAAGATAATATTCCTTACTGGATAATCAAGTTGAGAAGAAATGCATTCTGAGTGGAAGGAGACAGTGCGCCATTAAAATTTTCCAATCCGTCGTGATGCCCGGTGTCTTGTTTCGACTGCGTACCTAACGACAAAAGTCTCATTCCCGAAGATGACATTTTAAATTAAACTTTTCCAAATCCTGGCCAAACCCAAACGCTTTCATAAACGAGAAGAAGTGATGACTGTACTCCTCTGTCAAAGGTCGTGCTCCGAATTCGGCTGAAATAATGAGTCAAATTCAAAAAACTGTTCTCAATTTCACGGAATGGAGGTTTTGTGATATTAACTTCTTCAGCTAATTCACTAAGTGTGGCAGCGGTTCGAAGGGATTAATTAGTTTTTCCAATACATCAATTTACCTTGACTTGGTTGGTCTTTCTGAATGAGGATCATTTTCTATAGATTTCTCCATCATTGAAAATCACGGGTTAATGTGAGGAAGTGAGCATATACACTGTGAACAAAAGCAAATAGAGAACTTCAAGAGGATGCTACAGAAAATGTTTTACTAGATCCGAGGCAAAAGCCCTCCCAGGTTAATACCTCGTACGTATAAGAATATTCAGACTCTGCTAACACACTGATGAGAAAACAATAGTTAATATTATATTAATAAAACTTTCCTTAAAAGAGAAAGTATATCAGAGTATGTTTTAATATTAATTGATATACTGAGTTACTATCTGAGTGTGATAATAGTGAATAAGAGTCTCTGTGAATGCTATTGAATATCTCTCATAAGCAGAAAGAAAACATCATTACACGGAGGAGTTATATTAATAACTACACAAAATGTGAGTTAATGAAGTATTTTGGAATAATTAAGTGTACGACAGCTAATTGAAAGAGAGAATAATTATTGTAAATCAGGAGATTGTTGTCAAGGTTTTGCAGTACACTGCGTTACATGATTTTGACGTCATGATGACATTAAAAGAATATAGAAAAATATTCTATAAAACTCTATAAATAAACTAATGAAATGAAATTCCAATTACCTGTGCAAAATTGAATTTTATGTCACCTATGTTAATCGCAATAACCTAGCCTGGAATAACGTTTTCTTTTGGTCAAAATATATACTGTAAAAGAGTTACACGAAAAATAAGCCTATTTGAGGATAAACATTCTAAGTACATTTTTGGAAAGAACGGGAACATGCCCTTTTTTTTAGAATGAAATACCACAGAGTATAGAAGAAAGAAATTCATGGTGATTCCTTGTGGATATATCAATCATAAAAATTATTAATTACAGTAATTCTTGTGTGTTCAAGATCACAAATTATTCGAGTGGCTGTAATACATGGTTCTTATTTGCTTGGCGACATCATCAAAAATGTCATTCCTACTCTGTGATTGCAACCGGTCGGAGAGAGATACTTCAGTAACACTTCTCGCATTACACTTGAATCAAATTTTCTGCGCCAGTAATATACTTCATGTTTCGAAAATTTACTTTCATCAAATTTTTAAACATACTTTTACGTGAATCAACAGGTTTGCAATTTGCAAATCATTTAAAAATCGAATCACCGTCAAAAGGATCGTCACTGGATAATTTATCAGTAGGGAAACGGGAAAAGAAAGTATAAGGAAGACAGTGCGAGGGTTGGTTCAGGGGGGGTGATTGGATTGGTGAAACATAGCGTCTGAAAACAGACAGAGGAGAGGCTTCGTGAAACAAATATCGTATGTGGGGGGGGGAGAAATAAACCAAGTCATTAATTAAAATGCAATTACAATTATGCTTCTTTCAATTTCCAAATGTTCTAAGGCATCCAGCCTTCAGCTCCTATTCTCCAAATGTACAATTTTTGGGAACATTGTCACTCGTGGGGCCTAGTAGGTCTTATGCAAATTGGGTCTTCGAGGAATCACCTTCGATGAATCTCCTTTCCTACTGCAGGATTGTGTCAGATCGTCACTAGATAGCTTATTCAGTGACAATCCTTTTGACGTTGATTTTGTCAAGCCTCGGCGTATTGATCATGCCCCCAATCTACACTTTGTAACAAGCACTTCCCCCTGTACCTCCCCTTTACCCCTTCCCCATTCCCCACGCCACCCGTCCTTCCTGTTACCAATGTTCCCGGAAAAGGCACATATCTACTTATACATTCATCCTTGCATTATAACTGATCATAACTGAATAAGTCGAAACCACGGGTCGTGTAGTAAACTTATGTGTAGAAAAACAAGGTATGACTCTCTAATAAATTTTTTTTTCTGAATAATGATTTTAGATTTAATAATTTTCTGCTCATTAACATTGTTTCTTACATCATCCGCGATTATAAAATTTTTACCCTACTTTTGCTGCAGTTAATTCTCGTAGTTTCATTATTTTATAATTTATAATGTCCAAGGTCAAATTTTAAATTTTCACATACGATTAACAGTTGCAGGCTGGATGTAGTGGAAGGAATCCAAAATGAATAAGAGATATGCACTTTTTCACAAAAATAAAATATAATATATATTTTAAAATATTTTTGTGGAAAAGTGCATCTCTTTTATTCATTATTTTTCTCTAGTTATTCCCTTAAAACGTTTTAGGAAAACTCATTTGGAGGATATTTTTGGTTTGGTTTTGGAGCATTCGGTGCTGTAGTTATATGCTTTATGACGAACTTAAATTTATTAGAGACCAAGTGACGACTGAATATTTAAATAATTTTCAATAATGTAGTACTCTTATTTTGGGGGAATATATATATATATAAGTGGTGCAAATAATGGTTGCATTAAGTTTGGTATTGTATAGCTGGTATAGTACGTTACAGGTTACCATAAATATTATTTTTATTTAAAAAAATTAATAAAGCCCGTTATTACACGAATTTATAATTATAGAAATAAATTAAGTATGTAGCACCTTCTACGACTTAAATCCCACTATGAGGTTATTATGGCTTTTTATTTCACGTAACCCTGGACAACACTTAAAGAGGTATTATGAGTTTTAAAATCCATTATATAAAAAAAACAAATATATAGATGTAAATATAATTTGAAAAATGATCTGTGTGTATTACCGATTGATAAGCTTTTCCATTATATTATTATAATTGAAATTTACTATAGTAATACATTCAAGATTAAAAAAGGAGTCAGAGATTGACATTGAGAAGTATCGGCCGTTATGAAATCCCAATGGCTTACTCCAAATATGGAGAAAGAAGATTACAAGTTGTAATTCCTAAACTTTTAAACAGGGTCAATGAATTCATACCCGATACCAGAAAGGTATCGAAGCTAAAAGTTCAGTGTAAATATTTTTTTACTAAGAGAGCTAAAGGATTTAAATACATAAAATAGTGTGATTTCGTTTATTTTTATATTTACTATGGTCGATATGTCTGTATGATAGTACATCTATTTTCAAGTTGATAAGTATACTCATTCTTCATTTATATATATATATATATATAGAGTTCGTAGAAAATGCCGTGTGGCGATGCACAAAATCTCTTGGATAGATGAAGGAAATATATAGAAACACTGAGAAACGGCACAAACTTACTTGTTAAATTTTCGACCTTCGTCGTCCTCAAAACACAATAGAATCTATAGATTCTAGATATAGACCTATAGATCTATAGATTCTATAATGTTCCGAGGACGACGAAGGTCGAAAATTTAACAAGTAAGTGTGTGCCGTTTCTCAGTGTTTCTATATATTTCCTTC
>WURS02435593.1:0-15401 GCA_011762765.2 Rhinocypha anisoptera | reverse complement strand
GGGAGAATGTTGTGGCTCCTCGCGAAGTCCGCTAGGTGGTGCAGCAGAATGCTCTCCAGCAGTTTCCCCATGGTGTCCAAAAGAGAGATGGGCCGGTTGTTCTCCGGACGGGTGGCGCTCTTTCCCGCTTTCGGGATGCAGATGACCCGTGCCTTCTTCCAGATGGTAGGGAAGTGGCCGATGAGCAGGCAGGCGTTGAAGATGGTAATGAGCCAGCTCGCCAAAGACACGGGCATCTGAAGGAGAACCTCGTTGGGGATGCCGTCGGGACCGGGCGCCTTCCTCCGTCTCAGGCGTTTGATGGCCCTGGTAAGGACCTTTCTCGTCACGGGTGGCGGTGTCGAGTCCTCGTCTTCGGCGGCGGGGATGTCGGCGCACGGCAGTTGCACGGGGGTCTCCAGTGGGTCCGGAGAGTCCGCTGGTGGTTCCGCGGACTGGAAGGATTCCTCCAGGTAATCCCCCATGAAGGATGCCTTCTCGGCCGGGAAGTACAGCCTGCCGCTCGGTGTCGTGAGCGGCGTGTCCTCGTGGGGAGGCCTCTGGAGGGTCCTGCAGAAACGCCAGGTAGAGCCGTCCTTGGTGGAGAGTCCGGCGAGTTTCTTCCGCCAGGATTCCTCTCGGAAGGTGGAAATCCGGAGGCTGATGTCACGCTGGGCGGCGTACCATCTGGCCTTGTCTCCTGGGGAGCGAGTCCGGTAAAAGACTCGGCGCAGGGCGTTTTTCCGTCAGAGTAGAGAAAAGGATGAGTTACATGGTATCTGAAGTATATATGTATATACTTCAGATACCATGAAAGACTCACACAACGAAGAGATATTTCTGGGCTTGCTTTCCCCTTCGTCGATCTAAGAGAACTGCCCAGTTCTTTCAGGCCGACAAAGGGGCAAGCAAACCCCGAAATATCTCTTCGTTATGCGAGTCTTTCTTTATTACCTGTTTCTATGTTCGTATAAGTGTGTGCGCGTGTTCGTGTGTGTGTGTGTATATATATATCCCGTCTTTCCTTCGTGCCTTCCCAAAGGACATAGCCGTTTCAGCCTTGGGACTTATCTCATTTTTTGTTTGTATTGGTTGATCCTATGGTGGATATGAAACATATCTCTCTCTCCCAAGGAATGACTCAGTCTAAAGTCTTGTACACGGTTCGGTGATTGGCTGTAGGTACAAACCTCCAGCCAGTTAACTGGCTTATTACGAACTAGATATTTACAACTACTTAATTGTATTCAGGCAATGCAGCTTTAGTTTAGACTGTGAATTATTTGCAGTAGTTCACGACTTTGCTACAAAAATGGCGACTTTGCCAAAGGTATTTTTTGACATGACTGCTGATGGATACCACGTTGGAAGAATTGTGATAGAGGTAAGTTATTTCAATAAGAATTATATCTTTGTGAAAGATGGCAAATAGATAAGAGATATACCGACGTCTTAGTGGTTATCCGGATTTGAATATATAAGTTTGTCAATATTCTCATACTTGATTGTGCCATGGCCTTCCTCGATTGATATTTCATTTTTAATGGTATGTTAACAAATTGTGGATTTAAAAAATTATGATTCTGAGAATTTAACTCTGAAACACAAGATTTAAATTGAAAGTCAAAATGGCTGTTCTACCTTATCTCATTCATTAAAGTCGTTCAATTATGGAAACCAACCCAAGTTGGGGGTTATTATTAATACATTCGAGAAATTGACCTGCATTCGATAACTCTATAGCTGCCTTTAAATGTTAGTCCAAATGTGCTGTATGTGCAAATGGCAATTATATAAAATTTCCGACGGCTGCCAATATGATTTTAATCTATCTCAATCCGGTTTTAATCTGAGTTTTTTAAATTAAATTATAGCTGAGGAGTGATGTCGTTCCCAAAACTGCGGAAAATTTCCGGGCCCTATGCACCGGAGAAAGGGAATTTGGTTACGAGGGAAGCACTTTCCACCGTATTATCCCTGAGTTCATGTGTCAAGGTGGAGATATTACCACTGGCGACGGCACTGGAGGATGGTCTATTTATGGAGAACCATTTGAGGACGAGAACTTTATACTGAAGCATTCGAAAGAAGGTTTATGTGCAGCTTAATATATTGTTTAATACATAGAAGCCTGAGTTCCTTTATTCATCGAATTTGATCTTTTCATAGGTATTATTTCAATGGCCAATGCCGGAGCTAACACAAACAGAAGTCAGTTCTTTATTACTTACGTGAGAACAAGCTGGCTCGACACTCGGCACGTTGTATTTGGACATGTTTTTGAGGGAATGAATGTCCTGAAAAAAGTAAGCAAAATAACTAAAATATATGCTTTTTTAATGCTTGTTATATATTTATTCTACAACTCTTTATTTTGTAGCTTGCAGAGTACGGATCTCCAGATGGAAAGACCACGAGAGTGATTAAGATTGCTCGTTGTGGTGAGCTACCTTAAAATGTTTGGCATTTCATTTCTTAATGCTACCCAGCAAAAAGGGAATTTATGATACTGGTATAAGTACAAATGCTGGAACCCTTATGTTTGTTCACCATCTCATTATTTCAACTTATCTGGGTGTTGGTAAACAAGAAAATACATGTGCTCTTGGACAAAAGACTTTAATAATTAATAACGAAGTTCAACTGATCACAAGGTTTTGATGAAAACATATAGGAGCAAGCTAAACCTTTTTTCATAGTTTCATGGGCCCCATAAATAACATTACGTCACTGCTTTGTGCCCACAAGCTATTCGTCTTAAGCATTTATGTATTGCTCTAAATGTCGATAATGAAGCTACTTACTAGTGTTTATGAAAGTAACTAATAAATATAATCCCATTAGGAATGACTTCGTGGAACTGTAGCATATGTATGTGAATGTATATGAATATACTACAGAGTAGCAAAACATGTTGTGCCATGTAACAAACTGGAAATTTAAAAGTTATTTCCATTATAGTTAAAAGTATCTAGTTGTTGTAGTTCATGTTTTCCCATGTAATAACGGTCTATTTCCACTTTAATTTGAGTATTTTTATTGGCCAAGGGCATATGTATGCCATCATTCAATATATTTCCTTATAAGGTTAATTGTTACAGTTGAATAAAGCATTCATTAGTACAAAGACTTTATATTGAGTTTACTTTTTTATTCAATATTTTGTTGGCAAACGACAGAGAATCATGCGTAACATCAGATTCAAAATAGGAAAAAAAAAATTTTAATAATGAACTTATGAAAACTGTTTTGAATTGTGAATGAAAGTTTTATTGTCTTATAAAAACTGAAGAAAAATGAAAGTTTTATTGTCTTATATAAACTGAAGAGTAACTACCTATCAATTTAATAGATAAATTGAGGGATTCCAATATGGCTCTGGACAAAATTTTAATTCACCGTAAAGTTTGACCGAAAATTCTAATATGATGTTAAACTCACTTGTATAACTATGTATTTGCTTGATATATTTTTTGAGTTAAAATGAAAATAAGCATTTTTAGACTACAGACACTTTCAAACGTATTACAATTGGCTGGGAGGAATGCGACGTCTGCTATCTTAGCCGGCAATCCAGGGAGTGCTTAATCGGAGCAATAGGAGTAATTTGGTCGGTTTGTGATTTTGTCATAAATAATAATGTTTGCTGAGATTCAAAAAAGTAGTTGATTTCCGTAAACACTGTGGATCCTGGTTTTGTCAATGCTGACGCTAGAAACTTGCCTTATGTATCAGTTATAGAAATGTTTAAATGTGTAGTAAACAACAGTAGATAAAACTAAGCTGAAAGCCGGGTAGTGAAGATTGCAAGGCTTAGGCTTTCACATTGACTATTCTCTTAACGGTAGCATATTTATTATTGAATGAAAACAGATTTTTTCTTATACAGTTGGAAAAGATGAATAATAATAATGTATTATAAACGCAACAAATATGAATTCGTTGCGCGTGCTCGCGTGTGCGCCGAGCATAAAATACGATAACATCCCTATTTTGAGGTAGCACGAATTTCGGAGGGGGACGGCGATAGCAAAATGATGAATCTTTTATGCAGGAATTGCACAACAAGTTTGGTTATGATGAAGTACAAGTTTCGCTCTTCAACCGCGGTTCTGTCTATCGAGCCCCTTATGGTACCACCTTTAATCTTAACCGCGAATATTTCCCTTTCGTATGTGCCGTTTTGACCTAACAATTATCAAGTGAAGTTTCAATCTCTCTAATTTTTTGACATTGTAATCTAGCAATCTCAAGTATTTTAAATAAAATTTTCGAGTTTGTGCCAAACAGGAAGCCCAGTCATAAAATATAGTTAAATCGCATTACAAAATAGTTACATTACATTGTCTGCACTTGTCGTCAGACATATCACCCGGCCTAACAGTTACTCGTCAGTTCAGCAGATTATTACGATTGCAAGTCGCTTGGAAGAAGAAGGTGCTTTTATATTAATAAAAGATATGCAACCTTCGGATGTAAGAGAGAGAGACAGAGCCTTCGGATGTATTTCCGCATGACGAAGAGCTCGTTGCCAAAGACAGTGAAAAGAAACATGAGATGAGGAAAAAGAAGAGCAGTTTGCTTTCAATTTAAGTTAAATAAATTATTAATATATCAAATTTAATAATAAATGAAAGAGGTGATTAAATGGAACCTAACCCCCAATTTTCCATGCACTTTGTGATCCTCCAACCGCCGAATTTTTCACGAACCCAACTCCAGCGGTTGATGAGGTATCGTATACCCATAGTACTCCTAATTATGACTTGCTGTTATAACCGTTAATCATTTTCAAGTCTCTTAGGCCTATTCATCATACTTTTCCCCGTTGTAGGCCTTTTATGAGCTAACGACTGGTCGAATTACTCCGAAAATTATAGGAACTGACGTCATTCAAGGTGTGAATTACGTTTTAGCAAGTCGATTTGTGAGGCTTTCTAGAATTTATATTTTAAAAATAAACACCTTTTTGTGCAAAAAACTTCTGCCTTAATAATATTTCATTAGTCCTAATATTCTGAAATGCCTTTACTTGAATAAATGTCCAGAGCCTTATTCTTTGTAAATGACATCACAGGAACTTACCATAAAGTGGGCCTATCTATGAACGTTATAAAAATGAAAATTATGAGTAATATTTGGACCAGCAGGGCATGCTCATATTGAAAACCATATTAAACCAGGTTTATGAATATATTGTAAACATATTAACAAAAAGCGACATATGAGATCAGAATCAAAATTGAATAAAAGCATATAGAATGTACTCAGATGATAGGTGGGAATACTGTAGTTCATGTAATGTTAGATTAACAATCTGCGAGAGTAATTAAAGTTGTGCAGTTAGCAAAAGTACACAATACATACACCTTGTGTATTATAGCACATATATTACTCACAAAAAAGAATCCTTGAGAAAGAATTATTTTTTACATAACAGCGCTCTGAACTTAAAACTTAGAATTCCTCGTCAAAAACGTGTTTCTCAGCCGACTTCATCTTGGTGACGTACCTATGCTTTGCATCGCTACTGAGGATGCATAAGGTGTGTGTATACTCAGTAGATAATGCGTCCCTTAATTCGTTTTTTTTAAACGTTATATTGTGTTTTCGCATGTTTGACGGGTGAAATGAGTTCCAGAAAAATGTACGTATACTGTTGGGTACCAAAATTGCAAATCCACATCTTCTAAAACACCAGAGAAATATTTTTTGTGGTACCAAAAATTCCAGAACGGAAAAGTTGGTTTCTCGCCGTAAGAAGGAAATAAATTCCATCGGAGAGAGTCAATCATAGGACCAAATGTAAAGACCATTTCAATTTAAGTACATATAAAAATATGTATCGCTTGCTAAATAGTGGAATCCCTATTTTTGTGATGAAATTAGCAAGTAGGTATCTACATTAGATTTTACAAGATGTAAATATTGTTTTGATGTTGACATGTTTACCGTAGTAAACATTTAGTAAGATGTAACAAAGACGATGGAAACTTTTTATGAATAATACTGCTTGGATTACGTAATCGAATATATCCTGTGTTTTTTTTACATCATAAATTTTTAATAAGAGAGCCTATCACTTTTATGTAATATATGATATTTGTAGGATCCATGATTGGAAAAAGGTGGCAAAGTCATTTTTCTCACGCACCACCAAAAATCTCACGGTTGTCGGATGCGGAAGATGCCTTTGGTTCAGGACTCATAAAGTGAACTATGTGATTATGTGAAATCCACGAGATAAAGTATAGATATTAAATGGGATGTATATAAAGCTTGTGCGTTCTCGGTGAGAGTTGAGGGATGACTGCCAAGCTCCGGAGCTTGCCTCTGACCTCTTCCTCCGGGCATTGACGGCGACAAAATATTCCTGGAAGGAAAGCGGGAGAGGGAGCGAACTGACCCTCGCCTCAGGGATTCTCCGTCATCCCTACGTTCGTCGAAGGCAGGGTAGGTCGTAGGGGCATGGAAGAAGATTGTTAGGGGTTCTTGGCATTTTCTCGCTCGGAGAGCCCTAACGGCACACACCTGCACCTAGGCGTCGAGACACCTAGGTACTGATGTTTCCCGCGTCGTGCGCCTGAAAACGGATAAAGAAAATGCCACAGAGCAACAATACCCATAAAGAGGAATCTCCTCACTGAGGAGACCGTCACTTGTTGGAATTACGTGTAAACTTCATCATAAATCATAAAAGTGTAAACTTCAGTACATAAAATTTACTGGTCGGGCAACTTTAAATTTTGTGGAACTACATATACTACGTACTGAAGTTTAAATTGTTTACTGGCCATATATATACGTCGAGGCCTAGAAAAAAAATATGAGTAGCAGACGGAACGTGGATCATCTCATTGGTATCCTTTACTTTCTACATCACTAAGGCGTCAGCCAATGGAAGTACATTTCGCGGAGTGGATGTGTCAGCAGCTCTGGATCAACTTTAAATGCCCCATATCTGAAGTAAAAATAAAGATATAATCCGGAAATTTGCGTGGAAGGTGTTTTTCATATTTGTCCGCAGAATAGAACGTTAAAACAGGATATCTATTTTTGGGCGATCCCACCTGTACTAACTTATAGCCATGGGAGTCACTGAACAAATTCATCAAACAAACCTAGAGCAGCTGAAAGAAGTATGGAAAAATCAATGCTATACTTCTCAAGAAGAGACAGAAAGAGTAGGTGACATATGCTTAATTACTAAGCCCACAGACATCGCTCGAGAGGAGGGAACACTGGACTCAGAAGATTGCAACAAAGGATATGATAAGTGCTTTATTCCTGTGATCACTGATTCCATGATAGTTAACTACACTTCATGTCAGATAAAGGTAAAAAACTTGGTGTGCTGGAACAATTGGATATTGCCCAATGAGTGAAGAGGAATGTCTCCATCCTTGAACTATCTGGCAGTGTGTCCCATAGGTGTGTGTGTAGTGGATATTGCTGCTTACCTTCTGTGTGAGCGTAGTGTTGTGAGTACTGATTCGGTGCCTTTTCTCGTCTGTGCACTGTAAATTAAGGACAAACCACCAACCTACAGTAAATTTGTAACTTTGTGCAATATTTGTGATGTCCTTCAGTCTTAAACCCACCCCATTTAAACCTTCTCCCCTCCCCTCCCTCACCCAACATCCCCCGATGTTTTGTATTAACGTTGGTACTTGGATTAAAAAAAATAGAACTGATGATGATGCAGTGACATCGAAACTTGTCCAGATAATGTATATTCTTAAGAGTGAAAATTACCGTTTCCTTATCATTAAAATGCTCTAACTCCACCATATCAAACCTGAAACTATAAAAGTTGCTTGTTACCCATGTTGGCTGTAAAATGAATAAATATACAGTATACAATATGACAGTAAGCCACTATATCTCATGGCTCTGATGTATGAATAGGATAGGAAGTTGCATTTCAAATGACCAGCTAAGACAATGATTCTACTTGCAGAGTATTGTAGGACTTGAAACATCAGAATGATAATAATAAATTTATTATCCAAGGACCATACATAGATGCAGGTATAGGATGATGATGACAGAGGTGTTATAGAACAAAAGTATGGAATGATTATGATTACAAATGAGTGAATGATATAACTTTCCACAGAATTTGTTTTGTACAATGCATTTTGGCATCTTTTGGTTTTATCAGGTGCTGAACTGTACCAGTGCCTATATCACGGCTAAATACATTGTACAAAGCAAATTCTGTAGAAAAGTATGTCATTTATTTGTTATAATGAATGAACAAAATTTCTATGAAGTGATGCCTTATGTTGTATATTTCAAAGCATAGAATGGTGAAAGGAAATTTATATGTAAGAAACTCATTTCCAGTTTACGAAATTTCTCCTTTTTCTCCCCCTATCCCTTCCCTTCTGCTAGACCGGCATCATCATGAATAAAAATAAAGTCATAATTGGAAATTGCTGTGTTTCTGTTTCTCCAACATCTTGGATATACTGGTGTTGAGAGAGGTAATATGTAAGTATAATAATATTTATTCATTCCAAAGAGATCAGAAGTACATTGGACCCTGGAATCCGTCAAAATACATATGTATAAGATACATGAATGTAAAATAAATACACCTGGTATACAGTGAAAAAAACAGAGAGGAAGAGTCAACTTGGGGTAGCCATTGACCTAAATGAGATATTAGGGAGGATGGTGGTGATTTTATCAGCTGAGGGATATAATATTGGTAACAGAAATAGTAGTAATGACAGTAAATTTGGTAGTAGTTCTAGTTTAGTAGTATTTTTTTGTTTATATGGCACTTCGATGGCTATGGTCATTTCACACCTCTTCAACTCATAGAAAAAACCCATCTACACAAACACAACATCCATGCCCTGGGTGGGATTCAAACCTGTGACCTTTGGGTTAGCAGGCGAGCACACTACCCACCAGGCTAACCCGTAGTCCTAGTTTCCATGCAAGCAGGTAATAGGGGAAAGTGGAAAGGAAATATATTGATTTATAGGACATATTGAGTTGTAGGGAGTCTCAAATTTGGGAAGGACAAATTGAATTCTTTATGTATACTTGAGGCCTCAGGATGCTATTTCCTGAAAAAAATCCTTCCTATCACCAACGTTGAGATTGCATTGTCTGTTTACTAAGTACTTCTATTTAGCAGTCTAAAATACAGTGTTGTGGCCTGGGGTCAAGCTAGTTCTTCCCCAAGACTATTCAGGTTGCAAAAATGGGCTCTCAGGATCTTAGCTAGCATTGACAGTAACACCAGTTGTTGACAATTTTTGAAAGAGCTTAGTATTTTGACTCTTCCCTGTATTTACATATTCTATGTCATTGTGTTTGTAAAATAACAGCAAATGACTTTAGCTCAAAGCATGGAATGATTTCAAAGCATATATATAGATACAAATAATTAACTGCATAGTTACAATACCATAAGAAATAATAATTATAGGGTTGTGTCACACAGTCTTGAGCTATTTGCAAAAGGACCTTCATATGCCAGATGGAAATTGTACAATTATTTTCCAGCTGGAATAAAATGTGTGCATACTATTTGTGTTTAAAATTAAATAAGTACTTATTGTCAAATCAATTCTATTCAGTACATGAATTTCTGGGCATTTTAATGAAGTCTAATCAATGTTATCTAATCTTCTTCTGTGGTCTAACATTGTATATGTATGCATCGTTTTTACAAAATGTATGCCCAATCCAGTTTCCTCTTTTTTGTTTCCGATTGTCCAAAAGTTTGTCCTCTTTCATTTCTCACACCTAAACAAACTTTCCCACAGTCTTCTGTTCAGCTCTTTCTCCTTTTACAGGATTCAATTGCCTAAAATTATCAAATTTTCTCTTCCGCTAACCATATCAATCACATCATCAATCTGCTCATATACTTCTTCGACTTCCTTGTCAGTGTGACCACTTGCTGGCAGGTATACTTGTATTAGTCCAATTTCAACAGGCTTTGCTTCTATCTTGACTGGTAATATTCTATAACTTAGATGGTGGTAACTTATTATTCTTTCTACACTCTTTCCTAATCATTATTCCGACACTTGTAATTTTATTTTCATGTCCAGAGTATATAACACTTAAGTCATCACTCCAGAAGTCTGCTTTTACATTTTAGTTTACCACAGATGTTTTAAGGATCTTACATTTTAGACCTGCCTGAAAGTTGTTGGAGAACTCCTTGTACACATTGTATAATATTATATAAAATGTATATATTGTTCACAACATACATACATTGTATTTAGTTTATGCAAATTGTGTCAAGCTAAATTTGTAATGCAATGCATAACATTGATAACAATTTTTTTATACTTGGGAATGAAATGTTAAAATATAGTTATTGAAGATTTGAGTGAATACCTAGTACTAAGTGACAATTTCATTGACATGACATCTTTATTTTTAAATATTCTTTGTTTCAATGTGTATCCTCTTTCTCATATTTATTAATGATCTGCCTGGCAATGCCTGTGGAAAACACTTTACTATATGATGATGACACATCCCACCTGTTAGCTGACAATGATCACTTAAGTCTAATCAGCAATGTCAACACTTTTGCTGAGGCTATGATTCAATGATGCTGAGGTTATGCTTCAATGATGTAGTGCTAATGCCTTAAGGGTTAATACAAGCAAAACTGTTTACCTGCAGTTCAATTCAAAGAACTCCCCTCCCCTCCCTTATTAGAATGGCTATGTCCTTCGTAATTCGTCATGAATAAGTTGTTCTTAGGGCTTCACATAAGTAAAGACCTTGATTGGTCTGCACATTTTAATGCAATTTTATGATATAGAATTAAATGGAAATTACAGACGGAAAAATTCCACCTAGTTACGGCTGAAACAATTTCATGCAATTTTATCCAAAATTGCAACTGGTATTTTCATGTTGTGGAACCTGGCACCTATTATTTCCTTCGATGCATTAAGGTCCTTGTACTATCCAAAAATCCATACCTACTTGTCCTATGGTGTGATTTTCTGGGGGGGAATTCCAGCCTAGCAAAAAAAGTATTCTCACACCAGAAATGGGCCATAAAGGTTGTGTGTCAAGTTTCATGCCAGACTCATGGTAAGGCCCTATTCACGAAACATGAGATCCTAACTCTCCCTGACATATTTATTTCCCAATGTGTATGTTTCGTAAAAAACTACCCAGATCTATTTCCTGTGAAATCTTACCATTATGACACCAGCAGAAAACATGACATTCACCTAAATAATTACAAACAATTTGGGATTGAAAGGCCCCCACCATATAACTTCAGTCCTTTACAAAATACTTCCTCATTAAACAAAATCAGCTACTTCATTACTAATTTAAAAAAAGAGCCAAACTACTTATTCTAAGAAAAGTATATTATAGTATTTTTGAATACTTATATGACAAACTCTTGATTTTTCAAGTGCTATGTTTCTCCTTCATTTGTACTCATCTCATGCAGTGTCTTTATGCTCGGTTTATGAATACATGTATTGTTTTAATGATGTACTTTATGTCTGTATGGGACCAAATAAAAGTAAAATAAATTATTATTATGTTGCATCCCATTTTGAAGTCTCCTAATCCTATATTGAGGGCTGAGGGTAGACGCACTCGACTATTGAAACAGGGACCAGAGTTCAAGTCCTAGTTATACCTCTATACACCTCCATCTAAAAATCAAGTTGAGTATTTTCTGGGAGCCAGATCTTCCTGAGAAAATGTGGGCAGCTCGGGGAAAGGAATTGACTCATATTCTGCAATGTGTGAGTATTCATAAGCTATTGGAAATTGTGAACTCTCTACCTTCACCTAATTTACCAACATTAGAGTTGAATATTGTGTTCATGGATTCCTAGATTGCCATTACCTCACAGATATCCTTTCTTCGAAAATAGAAAAGCAAAGTGAAACATCATAGTGGGAGAAAATAATTAGAGCAGATAGATCACATTAGTTACCGGGGAAATATTCTGAAAGAAACTGGGAATGACAGAGAGGACTCAGAAAAGCTTAGCATTAGTAAAACCTAGGAAAAGCCGTTTCTTAACACCTAGGAAAAGATTTTAAGAAATGAAAACTATAATTTGAAGAATATGCCAGCAGGCTCATTATTAAAAGAAATCTTGGATGGTATATTTGTTATAAAATCAGTTTGGTTCTCTCTCTACAACATCATTTCATGATAGAATGCCAAAAAGATTATAGTATCCGCAAATATTGAGCAGCCTCCCAACCAGTTCTCCTTACCCTGAAAATTGTGTACTGTTCAGCGAAATGGAAGCTATTTTACCATGGGTAGGTATTTATTTCATTCTGAAATTTTTCTTAGACCATATGAGAAACCTTCGAATCAATTCCTTGAGACATCGCATGACATTTTCTCTACCATAAATTGTAATAATTAAAAGGTATACCACCAGAGGTAAAGTCACAGAGGTGTCAACCTAAATTGTGTATTTTCAGCAAGTAATTTAAAGTAGAGCTTAAAAACCGTACCTATGACATTTGAAAAGCCAGAACCATTCACGTTAGTAATGTAGCAGAACAGAGCCTAGAATGGAAAATTTGTAGTTTACGAATCATGGATAAACATTACAGAACGCTTCAGCTTTATAAATGTTGGCCATATAATGAATCAATAGTAACTGTCAGCAGACTTCCATTATTACAAAAGAGGAACCGGTTACTTAATCGTAAAACCAGGGAGGTATACTTTTTAACGATAATCTATTTATTTTTAAATCATAGAAAAAAAAATCAATTCTATGAGACAAACTGAAGTTGCTGTTCACTTAGCTTTGTGAAATCAACTTACGGTTGCATATTGTCGAGTTCCAGCATCAGATTATTGATTAAAGAGGAGTGGATTTTATCGTAACGAAAGTTTGAAGTTTGACAAAACGCTCGGTAGAGGGAGTCAAAGTGCGAGCTGTCCGCTGCAGGCGGTACGCATTACGTCTGAAATTAGATCAGTCGCACATGTTAAGAACTTATTTATGCATATTTACGCGAAAAGCTATGATTAACACCTGCGAGAAAGAGTCATTGGCTGTACAAAGGAGTTTTTTAACTGAACAAGGTAACAATGTCATATTATTTTCATTGTGAAACACAAACTATTGTTAACCTATATAATTCAGTAAAAATCTTTGTGTGTTTACTTTTTCGTTATGCAATGAGGATTTTAGAATGGTATTCGTTATTGATGAAGAATTCAATTGGTTCCAAGTATTTTCTCTTAAGTTAGTTGAAATGGGCGTTTCACGTATCTCTTTTATATAGCTGTTTTTAAAATATTGAGATTTATTTTCTGTCAATTATGAATAATTATCCACTATACAGCGATAGGAGTTAATCATTAATTGATCAACCCCAAAGAATTCTGATTTCAAGTCTACAGTTATTACCCCGAATCAAAATTTGTCGCATTATTGCTCTGCATTCAAGCAACCGACCGTATTCAAAATTTGAACCATACGGCAGTGCCCATGAAGAATTAGGTTCCAGTGAATATTTTTGTTGTTCTTAGCTAATAATTGAATGTGAAAGTTCTAATTTCGTATGGTGGTTTTTATAAATAACCTTTATGAATGTCTTTGGTATTCTTGGGATATTTAAAATTGAATACTTGAGAAAATTTTAAGATATATTTACGGTTTAGAAATTATAAATGTTTAAAAATCAGATACTATAAAGTCTTAATACTGTAGAACTTGTTCATAGTCCATGCATATTTACTTAATAATTCAAGGCAACTGACAGAATCTTACCATGTATTCCTGTGTTAATTTGATGTCGACATTTTTTCGGAATTGTCGTAATTTTAATACGATTTCCTTGCAGCAGAAGGTGTTTCAAAATTGGGCATATATGGGCTCATGTATGTCCCGTAGGGCTACAAGGAAAGGTCATACCTATACAACAACAAAAAAGTGCAGAATGGATCCTATACCTGTAATGGATAAAATATCAGAGGTTAGTGCTTCTTCGATCCATTTGTTTACTTGTCTCATTTCACCGACAATCATGCATTATAGTAAATACAAATTTAAAAACTGTTGAAATGGGTTATTATGAAATGAAAGCGAGTTGATTATTATTTTGAATGGCATGGAAAGTAAAAGTTATGGCATAAATATTTTTTAAAAAGAGTTTTTGCAGTGAAATAAAGTTTTGGCGTGTGACTCAGAATGCCAAAATTTATGTTCGTTAGAAATACTCTGTACCAAGAAATCTCATTAGGTTTGACATAAAATTATTGAGTCACTAGAACTACATAATTGGTTAGGAGACAAAATTCAAACCCAAGGCATATACTCTTTTATAATCCTCACGCCTGTCAAAGATTATCATATAGATGTGTCTATAATCTCTGGTGGTCACTCATCTTAGGTGAAAGTCAAGGTCACCTTACTCTTAGAACTATGACTTTTGTAATGTACACCATTTGTTCTTGGTCCCACTTCCTTTCCTGATACCTCATGAAGAGCTTCAACAAGAGGTTGCCCTTAACCCAAAACTGCACATTTGTATTAAGGTATTTCATAAACTTTACCAAGACTTGATCAGAAACATAGAATTCCAACAACCATACCATATTGTTAATATGAAAGAAAATGCTACATTTTCAACATTCTTCTTCTGCACTTTACAGATTATTTCGGAAACCATTTTAACCTTGGATGCCCAATACTTATTTGGCCTCGAGGCTTGTATGTCAGGGCCATTCATGGGAGGTGGTCCAGCTGAATTCTTCCTAAATCTTTGCAGAATTTGATTTTATATTCTTTTATTTTGTCTTTCAATTTAAAAACATTTAAGTTTTTCATTTTCAACATTACACAGTATAAATATTAAAGAGTTGGATAATTATTTCAGACATACATTTTATAAGCTGATATTAATCTTTTAGAAAAATGTACTTTCGCATTTATCATTGCCTTGTCATGCATTGAGAAAACATTTTTTTATTAAATAGTTACCTAAATAATTATCCCTTGAGATTGTTTAGCAGAAGCTCTTCAGACTGTTGTGACATTTATCCTCTTCACACTCCTCATTCCATTTCTTTCACTACATGTTTCATATTCTACTTCTCTGGAGTTGGTTGGTATAACCTAGGGTAGTGTTCACTGGCTAGCCCCAGAGCTGCAGCTTGATACCCACGTGGCACATGGGTGTTGTGTTTGTCCAAATTTCATATTTGTGACAATTTAAAGAGGTTCAAAATGACCTTAGCTATTAAATCACCCTATGACCAATAATACTACTACTAATGTACTACTTCATCCTTGGTCTTCCTTTTATTTTGAACATTTATTGCCCTTTAGGTTCCTTCTTTAATAATTTTCACTGAATCAGGCGTGATGTGGTGGAAGAGATTCATACTGAGAATAAAAACAGCACTTTTCCACAGAAAA
>WURS02435572.1:0-15403 GCA_011762765.2 Rhinocypha anisoptera | reverse complement strand
TCCTCCGGACACGACAAGATACAGTCTCCCTTCTTTTCTACTCGTCCCACGCGCCCGCGTTTCCCCTGCCCGCAACTCCCCCGCTCCTCTCGCCATCGGTCTTATGGACCGCTACCCCTTCACCCTCACCACCCTCCCGTTCCAACCCCGTCCCGTGGAGACTCCCCTCGCCGCGGATGCTGAGGGGTTGGTGTCGATCTCCGTCTTGGGGAGGGATGTAATAATTTATTCATTTATTTATATTAAAAACAGCCAAAATTAGCACGAAGGCCTCTTACAATGACTGCATAAATACAATAAATAAAAGAGAAAAAAGTATCTACATAAAAACAGAAATAATACATTAAACAAATATTTATTAATGACATGGAGGATTAGGTAAAATTGAAGGGAGTATTCTTTTGGGGGTGAACTCTAATCTGGAGGTTGTGTTTAAGTAAGGATTGGAAAATACAACTTGTGTTTAAGAAAGGGTTGGATTAAAAAATAAGTAAGGATTGGGTGCGAAAATCGTAGTTCGCGACAGGGATAGATCCAAGGAGGGCAACTGAGTGGCAAGGGAATTGAATTCTGTAGGGATTCGGTGGAATAGAGTTCGCTGTGAAATGGAAAGACAGAATTTAGGGGTTTGAAGAATATTATGGTTACGGGTGGGACGTGAAGGAACGCGGATGGAAAATAATGGCAGTAAGACATCGGTTCGGAGAGAATCCGTTGAGGATTCTATATAGAGAAACATCTCATGTCTAGGACTGTTCGTTGGTGGGAGAGGTGAGAAATTCTGAGGGAGGTGAGAGGACGAATTCCCTGGATGAATTTTTGAGGGAAGGGATGCGTTGACGAGCTATGGCGGCAAATAAGTTAACAGGCCGGTTCATTAATGCTAGGTTAGTGGAGCAGGCTGTCGACCAGATCGGGGAACCCTATTCTACAATGGGGAAGACACATCCGAATAACACAGTTCTGAGGGCAGTAGGGACTCTAATGTCGGTGTGTCATTAAAGAAGGCCGACTACGGACATCACCTTCGCAACCATTCTCTTTATATGCTCCTTGAACGTTAGCTTAGAGTCAAAGGTGACTCTAAGCTAATAAACGGTTCTAAAAGGCTCTAAAAGGTTAAAGGTGAAGACAATAATAGTTTATTGTTTAGGACCAAATGTTCTTTGCAACAGCATACTTCATAACAGTATTTCAAATAAACAAAACAAAAAGTAAAAAAGACAATGTATACCAGGGCAGAAAAATTAATAAGCAGTACGCAATACAAGAAAGTAGTGAACAACAAGCAAACAGTAAAGAATACAGAGTGAGCAGAAAGAGAGAAAAATGTATAAAAATTTGAAAAAATACAAAATCCTAAATTACATTACTTCGGATCAACCTTATCAGGTAAATGTACACTTAGATAGGATAACATACTATTTTTAAATCGGTGAATATTTTTAGTATTAGTAATTTCATCAGGAATGTCGTTACCCACTCTCATCGCAGAGTTAATGGAGGAAATTAAATATCAATTTGTAGGACATTTGGGTAATTTAATGCGCCTTTGCGCTCTCACAAGTCTTTCAGGATTATTCAAATTAGCAATATTCATGACATGTACTTTGGCTCTTGATTGTATAGTATTTTGTATGTACATGAAAATAGAGGATTGCAGTCTTCTCCATCCACTTAATCCGCAAGTAATACGGCATAATGTGTTCGTACATTGCAACTTTGAATACACATCTTACACCTGCATTGACTAAACTTTACATTTATGCACCGATCCCCCAGGATGTGGGGAGCGAACGCCCCGTACAGGATATTTCTAGCAACCACCCCCACAGCCCCTTCCAGGCCCCACCTCATACCCCCCATCCAGCACCCCTCGTCGCATCCTCAAAAGACGAACACAAAATGTGGCGAGGATGACGGAAATTAATTGATTCCGAAGAGAGAGAATTTGCTCTCACCCGGGATTTTAACCCAGAGGATTTTCGATTGATGGCTTTTTGGAACCACCTTCGCCAGGAGAAAGAGTCCTGTTCCACATTCCTATGCATTTCTACTCTCCTCCTAATGCTCTTCGTATTCTTAAGTTTTAAGTTTTATTTTTTAAATTTAATAGTTTTAAAAAGCCAGTATTCAACCCTCAGGTCAGTTTGATTGGTGAGAGGAGAAATGTAACTCGATGAATGAGACGGTGGCGGCCGGTACCTTGTGGGATTCCATTGCAGGACGTGGGGACCATACTTTGCTAATTCCACGGAAATAAAATTTATTGTATCAACATGTCCGACAACACAGTAGTATCGTATCATCAGGACTCCAGTCAAATTAAGATAGGCCTGATGATTCCACTGAGTAGTGGAACATGTTCACTCAATAAGTTTTATTTCTGTTGATTTTACAAAGGATTATTTCCATATCCTGTAATAGGGCTCACTTATTATCAAGGCAATGGGGTGTGAATATTCACTCAGGGGGAATGTCGGGATTCCAGTTCTTTTTCCTTTGCCTCCAGTGCTTTCCCACGAAGATACTGTGCCCAGAAAATTACTCGGCTTCTTGGTTCTATCTCGAGGTGTCCAGTGGCGTTGCCGGGGACTTGAACCCGTGTCCCCCATTTCAGTAGTCTCCTAACCGCAGGGCTACCATGACCCTGTAAAAATCCAATTTAAAAATCTTGTGTAACAGATTGAGTCGATATCGGACGAATGGGAGTACTTGGACTAGCAGTTATGACACCGTATTTCAAGTATATATTCATTCATTATTAAACATCGTAAGAAGTTATCTGTAACCCTGCTGCTTAATCTTGCCTGTAATCTTGCTACTTGCTAGATAAATTTAGAATGAGAATAGCTCTCGTTTGGATCTTTCATATTGTGACGTAGTTTGTAGTTGTTTTCATGCATGTTTGTAGTGAGAAGTCTAACATTGCCCCGCATGTTGTGAAAGTCGTTCTACTATTTTATTTTGCGTGCGGTTTGCTTCATTCTGAGTGGAATATATCTCTTAACATTTGCATTTGGGAGTGAATATGAATGTTTGGTGGTGGCTCACCCCCTGCCACACGCCCTTGCGGCGGTTTGCAGGTTAATGCTTAGAAGTAGAATAAAATGACGAATGTTAGAAGATTTTTAAATGAGCACCCATTGGAAGATATTTTTACTTCGCAACATTATTGTAGAAGGAAAGTGTAAGTGTATGAGAGCACATGCAACTGAAAATATACTAATCTTGTGGGTACAGTGAAACGGGAAAAACGGAAAAGGAGAGGAAGGAGGAGATATAAGATTAATTTAATTGCAGATATGAGGAAATCAAGTGGCGATATAAATTGAAAAGAAGAGGAGGAGAGAAAGAGAGAGAGTTGGAGGGAAGTACCCAAAACCGCAGCAGTTGAATCAGAACACATGATTGTGATGATAATGAGTTATCAGTTTTACCCTCTTTAAGAATCAGAAGATTAATTTCGTCACATTGGTGAGGGTGAAGATCGCACGGAGTCCCTCACACTTAGATGTATGTGCGAGAGACTCAACTCAATCCCTTTGCCCCTCGTCCCAACCCCTCCATCCTTTCTAGAGACGCGCACACGTGACACTCACTCCCTGACCCAACCAAACTCACCATGGGGCGGGGGCCTCTCCGTCGGCGCACACCAACGTGGGGGCGTGGCCGTAGCCGAATCCCTTGGGCCCGAACCTCTTCCCGTAGCAAGCGCGGCAGTGGATCTCCCTGTCCGGTCCGTCGCAAGCCAGCACGGAGTCCAGTGGACGGTGGCACTCGGCGCAGTTGAAGCACTTTTTATGCCACATCTGCAGACGAAAGATGTGTAGACATGTACAGATCAGTCAGGGAATGCAGGAAAAGTACATCTTGCTAGTCATGATCTATCTTACGGAGCGGAAATTGCTCAATCGTTAAGATGGAGAGGGGAAAAGGGGGATCATGAGATGAATAGTGAGAGAGATGGAGAAGCCTGTCGGTCGGAAGAAATACTATAGCAACATCTTCCTTGTCCAGACCTCTCGAAAGGATCGAAAATAGCTAGGAAAGAGAAACACGTCAGGACCGGGTCGATTTATGGATACTGGGAGAGTCGGAGTCAGATGGGGTCACATGGAAAATAGTAATAAAGAGAAAGATAGTGAGAGATAGAGAGAAATGGAAAGAGCCGGAGAAAGCTGTAGAGAGCGGAGTAGGTATAGAGAGAGATGTAGAGAACTAGAAAGAGATGGAGAGTTAAATAGATAAAAATTAAAAGAGGCGTAGAAAGATATAGAGAAAGATGGAAAGAGATGTAGAAAGATAAAGAGAGAGAGAGAAGGAAAGAGATGTTGAGAGGCAAAGAGAGAAATTTGGGAGATAGAATAATTGTGAGAGATATATGTCAGTGAGTTTCGGAAGGGATGCTACAGCGTCATCTTGCTGGTATAGTCTCTCGGATGAAGCGGGAAATCTCTTCCCGGTGAGAAAGACTACTCATTTGAACAAGAGTGGCATATTTTCTTTTGTAGACACCTACCGTTCCCTTGGCGAGCTGCTGCTCAGCGGCGTACACCATTCCTCCACACCTGGGGCACCCTTGTCCAGCTGGCGCCTTGATGGCCGTCGTGTCAGGGTTGTAGTAGGGGCGGGAGGCCGAGATCTCCTCCTCCCTGCGGTACGGACGGACGGACAAATAGACAGACGAACGGATCAGTCGGCAGGGTTGATTTGAGATGAGGTTTGTGATATTAAATACCACAACAACATCAGGTCGAACTGACGCCAAGTAGCCAGCCTTTAATTATCCGAAAACTTGGAAAACCAAATACAGAAGCAGAAGGCTTCATAGTTGCATTACAATAACATGTTATGAAAACAAAGAAATGGAGTTATGTGCTATTTTAATTCCCTGAGCAATCATGCGCATTATAATATCCCATGTACGTGAAAATAGTACTGGTCCTCTAGCTGATCCTCACTCCTTAAGTAATTTACTTCTTTTAAAATCGCTTTTTATATTAAATGACCGTGCGTGTGATGATGCCTTAATTGTGCGTGCGTGGGTAAAAACAGCATGGGCACGTAGAAAATATTGATCCTCGTGTGAGTAAAGGGAGATTTTCGAACAGCGATTCGATCACACACACCGCAAGACCTCATGGGAATATTTTCTTTTAAATTTACCTTTATGATCTCACGAACGATTTTGCGCATAATGACTCCCTTTCGTCTGTCCGTGAAAAAGATATTTTTGTACCGGGAGTCATTCAATAGAGTCACTGCACCACTCTAGGTAAATTTTTAAAACTTCAATTCGCGATTTAAATTCCTGCGGATAAATTAAATTTTAATTCCTCATGCGCACGTTGATACCACTCACGTATGAAAACGGCATTTTTTTCAGGTAGCGAGCCGATGAATTCAAACGCCAAACCTCCCCAAACTTATTATTTTTTTTTTGCAAGTCTCCTGAAATTTCATGCGCATGTTGATGCTTTTACTGTGTATGTTTGTAGAATTTATGATCATTCAAAAATTGATGACCCTCGTGTGTGAGAAGGGGTCTTTAAGTTGAACAGCAGCATTGCTCCCCTGGGAAACAGATATTTTTTTGATCTGGGAATAACGATGCGCCTGGCAATTCCCCTCGTTTGTCGAAAGTGAATTTTTTATCTTCATTTGTCTGAGGATAAATTTGAAGTCCCCACCCACCCGGTACGGAGTTATTTTCATTAAATTCCCGAAGAGAGGGAGAGAGAAGAGAAATAGAAGAGGGGAAAAGTGAGAATGAGAGTGAGAATGAAAAGTTTGTTGCTGTACCCTGAGAAAATATCGAACCAGATCAAGCGACAAAAACCAAGGAGGGACGCGAAGGGGTCACCACATTGTATGCTCACGTGAGGCCGTCGGTCTGCAGGAACCCGGAACCGCAGGCAAACCCGTATCCGTGTGGACCATACTTCTTCCCGTAACAGGTTTTGCAGTAGACGTCCTTGTCTGGTCCGTCGCAGGCCAGGATGGAGTCGAGCGTCTTGTGACAATCTCTGCACTTGAAGCACTTGCGATGCCACATCTGCGAAATTTTGGACAGGAGAAGGGGAAAGAGTGTGTCTTTAGATATATAGATTGTATATGTAGATTCAGTTGATATTTAAGTATACAATTGAGGTGAGTTTTTTCAATTGTGCATGTAACATGCCGCGATATATTACTAATGAACTGCAGAAACCTGGACACTTAATGGATAAGATATGACAGGCTTTTAAGTTTAAAAAATCAATAAAATAAACCCAAGACATGGATTTTCTGATAAAATTACTATGTGTTCTAAAAATAGCCCAATAAGATGCTATCACACGTTTAGGTGAAATGTATTAAATATCTAGGATATGACAATGCACCTGGTGAAGAATTTGATACGTATATATGGAATAAAAGAAATCTCTTTTGACGAATTAGTACGTGGTTTCATGTGAAAAGAAACGGAAATCCAATTTTGGAAAAATTGGCTATCACCATACAAACACAATTATTTTTCAAATGAATGATCTCCGTCCGATATAGATAAGTCAGAAATGAATTCCTTGAGTTGAGTTGCATGAGAAATGAGTTCCTTGAGTAAAATGTTGCACAAAGCCTTTGAGTTTTTTGCGTATCCACATACAAACCTACTAGTAGTAGTGGTAAAATATTCATGTCTACATAAGTTTACGTCAATGGATACGTGTAATTTAGAACCTTTTTCCAATCGATTAATAAATGAAGCATTTGAGCAAGGACCCATGTACTAACGGGACTCGGACCCGCGATATTTGTTTATTTGCGATTTTGGGCGGTCGCTTTACTCTCAGGTGCTGAAACTAGTGGTATGACGATACATTTTGATTGAAGCTAAGAATTTCTTTCGTTTTATGCAAAAAGACTACGCTGATCCGGAAACCCTTAATTGCAACTATGTATACATTGACACCTGAAGATAATATTCTGTTACGGTGGAACTCAACGGTCTTCATCAAAAAAATTTGTGTGGAAACTCAAGATATTATTTAACCCCGTTGTAATGTCGGAGTTCGACAAGGTGCAGACATATTTATAGTCTTTAATGAGATACTCACGCTTCCCTTGGCGAGCACCTGTTCCGCGGCGTACACCACACCCCCGCACCTCGGGCAACCCTGTCCCTTTGGAGCCTGGATGATGGCAGTATCGATCACGGTGGTTTTGGGTGCGTGAGATTCACTGCATTCGTTGTCGTAACGGGGTGAAGAGGAAAAGAAAGAGAGAGAAAGAGAGAGAGAGACCGTTATAGCGTGAGCGATATGGATGATATTGACGGTGAACTGGAAAGATTGCAGGTGGTCGAAGTGTTAGGGTGGCCGAGACAGGGGTGATAAAGTGGACGGTCCGAAAGTAATACCTCATATTTTTTTATTTCTTTAATTATTTACATGAAAACTAAATGGAGGTTGCAGAGAATAGTATCCAAAAAAGAGTTGGTGGTAGCCCAATGGGGAGAACTCTCACGCACTGAACTTTATGGGTTTATTGTTCGAGTCATGGGGACACTTCTGAAAGCTTTTCTCAGTTAAAGCCCAACTTGAAAATGATTTTCTTAGCATTATTTAGGAAACCGTAGGGGTTGCCACAAAGAAATGGTACTGACCCAATCATAATAAGCTGACGTGTTAGTTAATAACATCGGTCGGTGGAGCCTCCAAAAAATCGTTTCAACAAGTAGTCATTTGGGTCCTTCGAATATAAAATGATTCAACGTTTCAGTTCCGCCTTTCATGAATCGCGAGATTGAAATTTTCAACTTATTTAAGAGAAGAATAAAGAAATTAGATGCATTTTTTTCATGACTAATTAGTTTTAAAAGGGGGAGGGAACTACTTGGTCGGAGGAAGAAAGGAATGTGATCCAGTTATGAGGGTGGAGGGGAGCCATGGACCATTCACGCACACGAAGATAGAGGCGTCACTATCACCATTCCGTTTCGCAATGATCCAATCGTTTCCTTCTCACGAAAGCTCACGACTACACCCTGCGTAGCAGGCAGGTTCTATCTCAGTACCTGTCTTTTACGCAGGGTGTAGTAGCCTTATATGAAGGGCGTAATTCTCCCTTGACGTGAAAGAGTCTGTCTTATGAACATTTCGGTACACTCATCGGAGGAATGTGAAGATTATAAAGGTTTCCAGATTCACATCAATGACGTAATTTATCCCTTGATATCGTTCAGGTTGGGAAAAATGTTTCGGCCTGTCAATATTCTGCGTATTCTGCGGTAAAGTTTTGTTTTTGGTGAACTACAAAATAAAACTTCCCAAGTCGTTTTAAATCTAAACCATTCCTACCTGCTTTATTCTATGTCTCTAACACTACCTCAACCTATTGAACATTTAAAATAATAATTTCTTCCATCAACAATCTATTGCTTTTTTCTAACTTTCCTGCATATTCTGGATTTCACTCAAGAATTGCCTCTCCTCCTCCTCTAGAATGTTTCCCGGTTAGTCCTCCTATCTTATACCTCTCATAATGCTTTTCTCCATATACTATTCTCCACATAACTTCTTTTTTTACTTATTCAATCAATATGAGTCTTTCTATTGCTCTCCATAGAGCCACATTTCAAATCCAAGAAATGTATCTATATCTCCTGATTTCTTCTACTGATCACCCATGTTCATGATACGTTCAAAACTCAACACTACAAATAAAATATTTTCAAAGCCTTTTTCTTATTTTTTAAAAAGTTTTCCGAGTTTATCCTAGCTATTTCACATAGCTCATCACTATATTTTCTCGGGGCGATTAAACCCCTTATTTCTTGATACATAGCTTCGAATAAAGGTGGGCAAACTTTCGAGGAAACATCATAATTCAAAGTATGTTAGTGATTTTCATTTTTGCACTCACATGCCTGCGGTTTATGGTGTCTGATTAATGGAATTGGCCCGTTGGTATTCCTTGTCGTACATAAGAAACCTCCTTCTTTGCTTTCAGCTTCGCGCGATCGTGATTTGGTTCCACTCTCCTTCACCCTCCAGGGTTAATGGTAAACGGGGTATATTTTCTCCCCTCAAGGATGAAATTGGGTCGGTAAAAATACACGCAAAAGCACCGCACAAACACCACAACACAGACTCTGGTTGACCTGTATGTCATGAGGCCATTCGCATGCATCTGACCTCACTTTTTTAGGACACACATCAATCATTTCCTTACCCCGTTCAGACTTGCGGTCGGCTTACGAACGAGAATCGTGTCATTTTTTAAAATTCGCAAGCATCACTATTTTAAGTGTGGAACCAATTGCATTCACTTGTACATCTGTACACTCTGGTTTCACCCTCACGTTTACTTTCTACTTTCACCCCTATTATATTCGGTCAAGTTTTCTTTCCTCCTAGTTGGAAAAGGGAAAATCCTGATGACGCCGTGATTAGTCAGACTGGAAATCAGGTGATGACATTGTGCGATACTGCGGGTGTTATGTAGACATAGATAAAACTACTGTTATAGTTTTCAATTTATCATACATTTTTAAGGTTAAAAATTAGTGCCACTCCGTTAGTGTGCGGGCAAGCATAGCTTCTTATGCCTTGAAGATGGAAGGATGGACACCCATTTGACATAATGGATTTCTTTGGAGGCAATAGGTATTCGGTGTGCAACGAGCGCTGAGACAGGCCACGGCATGTGGCAATTGCGATACAACCAATTCTGGAAACGGGTAGAACTTCAGTGAATCCTTAATGCTTTTAATGCTGCTCTGCGTAAATACGTTTCGAAGTGACTGACTCGATTTGAAAAAATAAACTTTCACTCCCGTTTATGCCACGCTTCATGGGCTTCCGGTCAGCCGTGTCAGGAAAGAGCCAAGAATTTGAGCATAGTAGATTTAAATGAAAATTTTGAAGTAGGCCAATGATAAAAATCAACTGCTTTTAATTTTACCCTGTGTATGTTTCGAAAAGCTCGGATGTCAGTCGACTTGTATTATCTTCAACAACTATTATGTATAGTGACCACCCACTGGGCCAAATACACGGAAAATAACAGAAATTAGGAAAGAGAGAGAGAGAATGTGTAATGGATTTTAACAAAATATGAAGAGAAGACGGAAATGCCCCCGTTTAAAAAAGAATGATTTTGAGTAAAATGGGATCATTTTCCATTTCTTCATCTATTTAATTTCAGTTCGTCATTTTATATTTTAGTCTCTTTCATTATATTAATCACGTGGGTGTATATGTTTCCTTTATTATTCGTTTCTCATTTAGGAGCGAGTGAATAATTGTTTAACTCAATGATTTTTCGTTTAACGAGAAAAATTGCAGAAATGGAATAAATGCTGAATAAGTGAACTATTGCTCGATCAAAAAAAAAATATATGTGTATATATATATATATATATTAAAAATAAAAATTTATGATGTGTCAGGTCTGAGAAAAATATAATGAGTTTAAGGACAGGAGTTTATAATTCTCGTTCATTTCGTCGTAAATTCCTATAGGATACGTTCTGTGCACATCCATCTCTTTAGAAACCTATGCTACCACCATACATGAATGGAGGAGCACGGGATTCGAATAGAAATAACTGACACGACACAGTCACATGAAAAAAACTTGAAAAATGTATCTACACGCCAACCAACACTACACAGAAAAAAGAAAAACGGAAGGAAAAATACAGAGACGGATTATCTAAGCATGGTTTTTGATTCAAAACACAAATGTAACCCATCTGAATAAAGATAAAGGTTTGTTGACCACAATCAAAAACGACAATGACCATAGAATTTGCAGGCAACATACCACTCTACCACTCAACAAGTATTTTGAATACACACTCCGGTAGGAGAGACAGAATACTGAGACTAAGAAAGGACGACGCTCTATCCCTTAGACAGAGAGAAGGGGACATACTTTGACCCGAGTTGTTAATTCCACGCAGACTCGTGCCCTCGGAAGGGAGAAACTCTTCGCATGCTGACAGAACTGGACATAACGATACCAATATATAGACAGATTTCAAATGCCTTAAAACTTCTTAGGTCACCATACTTTTTTAAGGAACTGGGATTGTACATACATTGAGCTTATAAATACCTGGGTACTCTTCTTGCGTAATTGTGACACATATTGAGGCAGGTTTGGATAGCTGTCGATTAAGTAAGAGGCCGTTTCAATTCTTATGAATTTTCGCATTTTTCCTAAATTGGTACGACTGGAAAATGGGAGAGCGCGGAGGACAGTGTCTGCTTGTAATGAATTCGAGAAATCCAAAAATATTTCATGGAGCAAGGTTTAAATGTAATATGGAGAACATGGCACGATTCATAGTTGTTTCTGTTAAGAATAAACTCCATTTTCTTTTAGAAAGGGATATCCTTCTATACCCAAGTAATGCCATTTTTATAGGCTTCTCTTTATCTTACAATGCTTCAATTTTCCTAAATTTTGCAACCATTATTTAGCTAAATTACCAATGAACGAAATTTTTCACGGTGAAGTAATTCGGTTGAATCAAAATATTCCATTCTTACTTTCATAATCTAATAATATTCCAATCTTAATTTCCAAGACGGGAGGTCGCGAGTTCGAATCCCGACCAGGTGGATTCTTCATTCTCCACCTAGGGCATGGCTGTTTGTGAGTCCCGACCTCTTTGTTATATTGTGCCACCATAATTGGCTCAGTGCTATGTGGGCAATTACATATTTATTAAATATGATTCAATATTTGGTTAAAGAAGGGTATTCAAACAAAAAATAACATTTAAATTGAAAATTTAAAAATAAAGATGAAGCATTCAGAATATTTATTTTAAAAATTATTCATTAAATTTTTACTTTTTATGAGTCTAGTGGGAGCTAGTAGAACCTATTGATCTCTAAGCTGATTCTTTTTATCGCACCTTCGTTCGATTCTTTGGAACTCTGTTTCTCCTTAACATAAAGACTATTTATTTACCCAGTATATCAGTCCCAAATTGTACGTTTCTCTCTTCACCACCAGTCCCGAGAAAAAAAGCAAGGTGACCTTTATAACTTTACCACACTTCGTACGATTGTTACAGATGGATAGACAGATGCATTGAGGGAGGGATGAGGGTCTTCCGGGGGGGAGCTCTCGGTTTTCCAAAAAAATCACACATCACAGCTCCCCCTCCCCCCAGACAGTCCAATCTCATCAAAATTTAAAAAAAAAACAAAAAGAAACGCCTTGTACCTACGCCTTTGGATCTGACGTCAGTGTTCCCTGCCCGGCACCGAAGCCATAACCTTTGGGTCCAAATAATTTTCCATAGCAACCTTTATGGGAGTGAGAAAGCAGAATGGGAAGGAAAAGAAATTGAGAGAGTTTTAAATGGTTATTTTATCAAAGCGGAGGGAGAGAGGAAATGTTGTTATATTTTCTTATACAAAAGCATTGCAAAATGATGTTTGACCATCACCGTAACTTTTACACAGTCCAAGTGCGCTCGCGGGATTACGAGCGCCTATACGGACGCCATCTCGTGATAAAACCGGCGAAATCAGGGTAGGGGATATTCAGGATGAAAGGACCTTTTCGCTCCACGATAATAAATTCATTACTCGTGACAAACAAAAGTATGCAATTTTTCCAATAACAGTTTCAATCCATCCTTTCGCGAGGTAGATATGGCTGGGGAAGGTGTGCTTGGACCTTCCTCCACATACTGGGAGTGGGTAAACAAGATGGCGTCCGTACTTTTTATTTTGGGACACGAGTAGGGAAGGGGGAAATATAAGTAAGTATTGGGAGACAGGGGATATGATATATCATCTTTAAAGAGGAGGAGTGTGGGGGCGTCATCGTCACTGAATCTGCAGTTGTCCATTCCGGTCCGTCCCATCTGAAAGCGCGTTAAATTGCGTTAATACAAGCATGATTACAAGCTCACAGACACACAATCGTAAGCATTATATTATGTGTATATGTATATATATAAATATATATATATATATATTTTTCTATTCACGCGAGGTGTGCTTTGAAAAGTAATGTGGCTGCTTCGTCTTCATACAAGACCTGGCACCTGTTTCCGTTATTCACATTCATATGTTCAAATCCATTAGGCACATCACTTGATTTATCGCAATTCTGTCATAAAAATACTCTATGGGCTATATTCGAAATATTTTTTATTTTGGATACTCACCAATAGTAAGGTTTTCCACGAACCGGTGATATTAAAGAAATGTTCAAACTGTAGAGAAATTTACCAAACAGGAAGTAGAAAAATCCTTCGCACGGAATTAAAAGTAGAATTTCCCCAAGGAAATGTTGCAACCCGTTATTACATTTTGTAGTTGCCTCTAAAACAGCGCTTCAGGAGAAAAAATGAAATGCACAAACTCAGTAGCAGGTCCAGAGTGGAGAAAATTTGCAATAGATTAGAAAATGTGTTTCCACGTCAGGAGACCAAATGTTATGCATGAACTCAACAGTACGCCTTCCCCGTAAAAGGTATTGCAGCATTATTGATACGCATATCAATTAAATTCCTCGGAAGCTGTTAAAATGCTATTCCTCAACTCAATTTTAAGTCCTCTGTCGAATTTTTTTTAAAGCGTATAGAGAATTTCAAACCACTGCCACATCGGAAGGAAAAAAACCTATGTACGAACTTAATATTGAGGCTTCTCACTAGTAGGTATTGCAGCATTGTAAATATCCACTACGTCGCCAGGACAGCAAGAGCAAAATATATCCAGTGCGCCGTAAATTTTATTTTGAATAAGCAAACGCACACCACGTAAATTTGAATGATTGACATTGTAAATGGAAATCAAAGAACGAAATAAAAGTCTACCATAAAATGCAGCCTGCGTGTTACACTCCATTACAAAGACAAAACATACCTAGCGTGATTAATATACATTACACATATAATATAAATTTGCGTGTGCAGATGTACATTTATATAAATTGTGCATGAACTGTTGATATCTCGATATGGGAGGGGATACGCACCCGTTGGCTACGCCGTCGCTCTGCAGTGCGCCGCCTCCTTGCCCGTAGCCGTATCCTTTGGGGCCGAAGTTCTTGCCGTAGCAGACTGTTAGGGGAACAATTGGTCAGTCGGGGTCAAATAAGAAGAGAGAGAGAGAGAGAGTAGATGAGAATAAAGGAGAAAGGGAGATATTGCAGATGAAGGACGAGAGGAAGGCGACAGTATTCACCAGGGGCCTGAATCCACACTTGACCACCTTCCCCCGTTATTCCAGTTTTATCCAAACCCATTGATAAGGCCATCCCGTAAACACACAGTGATTCACGTTCACCTATGAATGATCCCGTAGATGGCGATAATCCAACGATTGACGAGATCAAATGCGTTGAAGATGTTTATTTAATCTGAGCACCGTCCGCCTCGTTGTATCCGTTTTCTTTAATTAATATTCACCTTAATCCTGAAAGGACTACTGGCCTATGCTGGTAGGTGAATGGTTAGCATATAGTACTACTTTAGAGAAATAGCCTTAGTGCTACCTGAACATCGTCTGCCTGGTTAAGTCTCATTTATTTAATTAGCTTTCACCTTAATCCTGAAAGAACTACTGGTTGAGGCTGGTAGGTGGATGTTTAGCATGCAGTGCTACCTTATATAAACCCTTCTTCGGATTGAAATTGCAGAACGATGTAAAAAAGATGTGAGAATGTACTTGGCATTAATAGGGAAACTGATGGTAATGGGAAAACCTATAGGAATATGTGATTTACATTGAATAAAAGGTGGCAAGAAGTGTAAATTATTGAATAAGAAATTGTATGAAGCTGATCAGGTACTTCTAAATGATGTTCATCAAAAGCGTTCCTTAAATAGTAAATTATCCTTCATCATCATCAATCAATCATGATAATCTCACTCAAAACTTTCATTTTTGACGTAGATAAAATTTTTAACATTGGCCGACGCGCGTAACGAATCATTCACTAGAACAATGCAAAGAAGAAATGTATAAAAGCATTTTTTAATTGTTTTCACCTTCACATTTGACCTCGTGGTTCAATAAAATATCCTCATTTACGGGATAATTCAAGGTAATCATGAATCATGGTGAGTATTATTAGCCATTTTGTAACGGCCACCACCAAAATTTCTGCTGTTCCGGGTTCGAATAATGGCAAATATATCTATATAAAACTATTTAAACTACATACAAACTCATTACTTTAGTTTCCAGTTTTATTATTTGTTTTATTTTTTTTTGAGAGCAAGTTACACAGTGTTGGCGGTACGATTAAATTTCCATTAGTTTTTATCAGGTTATATGTATGTGTGTGTATATATATATACTTGTATATATAAAACATATATATATATAAATAACACAGCCACAGGGGTGGCGACGAAAAACACAGGACACAGAGTGTC